>JAJOOS010003799.1:0-25268 GCA_029582725.1 Solanum chiquidenum
GCAACAACACCATACACAGTGCAATCCCACAACCGGGGAGGGTAGAGTGTATGCTAGGAAGGCAACAACACCATACACAGTGCAATCCCACAACCGGGGAGGGTAGAGTGTATGCAGACCTTACCTCTACCTCCACTGTTTCCGAAGACTGCACTATGAAAGATGGATTGAATTTTTGTGGCTACAAGAAAATCAGAATATTGGTCTTTAAATTCCCTTTGTTGTTGACATTAATAATGGTCATTGTTCCCTGATCACTAGGTGGTCTTTATTTGTATAGTTTCCTATTCTTTGAATCCACCAATTAATTGTGTCCTTTCATTTTGAACTGCATATATTATCAACCTTTTCAATTTAGGGTGTCATGTTATATCCAATTAATCATTTACCAATTTACTTGAGGAGTAGCTTAGATTGGCTATTGCTGCAGGAAAGGGGAAAAAGCAAGGAGCAAGAATTTGTTAAGAAAGTGCAACAAATGGTGGAGGAAGAGGAGAAACAGAGGATACCAATTGCACAAGGCCTTCCATGGACAACAGACGAGCCAGAGGTAGCATAAGCTTTTCACCGTAGTCATTTCTAACCACTAAGTACTTTATATGTGAATGCATTGATCTACAAGTTTATCTTGTTACTATGCCCAGAACTTAAAAGGAAATGCATCTTGTTGATCTAATATTTTGCTGTCTGGAGTTTTCTGAACCAAAATAAAAGAGAATTTAAGTAAAATGTTGTAGGAAGTTCATGTTATTACCTCTCTCACTACACGCATATCTTTTGCACTTGGGATTATACGTCAGCCAAGTGCATGTTATTATTACCTCTCTCACTACACACATATCTTTTGCATTTGGGATTATATGTCAGCCAATGAAAACAAAACTGAATTACTCCATTTTCAACTGTTCAGTGTTTGTCAAAGCCTCCGGTAAAAGAGATCACAAGGCCAGTTGATCTGGTGCTGCACAGTGACATTAGGGCTGTTGAACGTTTTGAGTTTGACCATCAGGTAAACTTTTTTTATTCTTTATTCACTTTGGTAATTCATTTACCTAGATTAATATCTCTTCATGAGAGGTAGCTTTAGTTTCGTGCAAAATGCTGCTATGAATATTATCTCAATTTTTGTTTCGTCAAGAATATTTCATATGGAACATGTACATGTATATGTCTGTGTAAATAGATTCCCTAAGAAAGTGCACCAATAAGAGGACCCAAACAAATTTCTTCCAGTGAAGTGCTTGCATATGTACAGAAATAACCAATGAAAGTGCATTTGTATCAGGTAGCAGAAAAACTGAGCTATATTGAACAATACAAAATGGAAAGAGAGAGACTACAGAAGGTAAGCCAAGCAAATTTTTGGGATGAAATGCATGTATTCAATTTTGCACTTCCATTCTTATTTATATCTTTTATTATTTACCTTCTCTAGATGGCTGAGGAAGAAGAAATTAGGAGGCTGAGAAAGGAACTTGTTCCGAAAGCTCAACCAATGCCCTACTTTGACAGGCCTTTCATTCCTAGAAGGTAGTAACAAATTTCCAACTTTACTTTAACTACAAGCTTTTTAGATGAGCATTATTTCTAAATAGGAAATTCGGTGGTCTGCATTAGGTCAGCAAAGAATCCTACCATGCCAAGAGAGCCAAAGTTCCATTTACCGCAACACAAGAAGATCAAGTCCTGCGAGTCTTTGAATGACATGTACATACACAGCAAGAACGACTTGGGATGCAGCGATGACCTGTGAGACAGTCCTACATTTGGATTTGCATCACCAATTCATATTCTTTTATTCAATGGTGTATGTATATGAGCACTAGTTTTTTCTTAATCGTCTCAATGTTGATAAAGAAAAAGAAACAGTGATTTTGGCTCAATAATATGCCATCTCTATTGGCACAATCCCCGGGTACTTGTGTGATTATGCTTTTGAATGAAAACATTTTGATTGCCCCATTTTTTCGGTTGAAATGATCGTTGTACTTACTCTTCCCGTTGCTCATCAATTCATCCCCAACCTTTTTGATATGTAACTTAGGCAGCAACATGATCACCGTTGATCACAACCTTATTGGAGATTTTACTGTATTACATTTGTTTAGTTGATGATCAGATAGAAACAAACTCTTGGCTCTTACCTTGGTTTGTTTTTATTTTGTTGTGGGAAATTTGCATTTTTCATTCCTTAAATATTGACAAATTCTGGCACCAAGGGTGTGGCTTAGTAAGTCAATGAAGTGGTTGAGAATCATGAGAGTTTCAAAACTCAGCGGAGGTGATTCTTTCATCTGTCCTAATCTTAGTGGACAGAGTTGTTTGCTACCTGTTGTTGGTGGGAGATGACAAATTAGTCGAGGTGTACGAAAGTTGATTCTGACACTACGCTAATAAAAATGAAAAAAAGACAAAATCTGATTATGATCCTTCAATATATGCAGAAGTACATTTGACTTTGAGCCTTCAATTACTTAAAGGTGCACTTTTGATTCTTTTTCTTGTAATCATCACCAATTTAACGAATTATTTACTGTTGAAATAATAAATTACTTATGTGTTATGTTAAATTAGTAGTCTAATATTTGCGGATACCTTATTTTCTTAATTATAAGCAGACCAGAAAATCAGAAACACATTTTATTAATTTACTCGCAGAGGGATAAAAAAGACCTTATTGAATAGAGAATAGTTTAATTAGAGATATGCACAATTGAAAATCACGTGCATGTTTTGCCAATTGGGAAACAAATTTTCCACGAGACAATAATTTTAGAACAATTATCATTATACCAATCATGTTAAATTGTTCACAAGTTATGTTGGGTCGATAAAACATTTTGTTCACAAGTAATATCGAATTGTTAAAAAACATTCATGTGTAATTTGATTTGTTACAAGTTTTGTTTTGGCAACATTCATTCTACCTTTCTTACTAAATTACATAACTCTAAAGTCCTATCGAATTAATAAAACGTTCGTGTATTGTTTGAGACTTGATATTATCTATTCTATGTATCTTACTTTACATTCTTGTGTATTATTCACAAGTTTTACCAAACATACAAGACTCGTATTATCTTAAAAAAATGATGTAAAAAATATTACAATATAAATTATAGTAATCAATAACTTAAAATATCTAAAAAAAAATTATATTAAAATTTAATTGTATCTCCAAATTTTAGAAGTTACCAAATATATACTCCGTTCCGTTACGTTCCTTGTATAATAAGTAATACTAGTATTATTTTCCCTTACATGATCGGAATATAGAAACTAATGAAGTTATATAAGTAGTAGTAATTGCCTTTTCTTCTCAGCCAGTCCCATTAGCAATAGGAGAGAGAGAGAAAGAAATAATGGAGAATCAGGCGGCGGCGAAGAAAAGAAGCAGGGGACGGCAGAAGATTCCAATAGAGAAGATTGCAAATAAGAATAGCTTACAGGTGACATTCTCAAAGCGTCGAGCAGGTCTCTTTACGAAAGCCAGTGAACTAAGTGCATTATCTGGTGCTCAAGTCGCCGTCATTGTCGAATCTCCTGCCGGTAAACTTTTTTCCTTCGGAAATCCTTCTGTCGACTCTGTTATTCATCGATTTGAAAAAGGTGAAGATGATGGGTTCAATTCGGGTAATTGGTGGGAAGATGTGTGTTTGGAGAATTTAGGGTTACAAGAACTTGAAGAATATATGGCTGCAATGCAAGTTTTGAAGAAGAATTTATTGAAGAATCAAGCTAGTAGTAGTAATGATGATTTGAGTATAATGCTCCATGATGATGTGTTCATCCCCAATCTCAATCTCACTTTGGAGAGCTTCCTCTTCAGTACTAATTTCAATCAAAATACACAGGGAATTTAAGTTGCTAATTTCATTCTTTTTCTTCTTGTTGCTAATTACCAGTAAGCAACTTCTGATTTTTGTACCCAGTTATTATTGACACACAAAGCTAATGTATTCTTTACATTGTTGAATGTGAATATGTAAATGACTTTTCTCTGATGAAGTAACCAAAGGGGATGTAGCTCAAATGGTAGAGCGCTCGCTTTGCATGCGAGAGGCACGGGGTTCGATCCCCCGCATCTCCAATTTTTTTATTTTTGTATCATACCATTGAATACTACTAGTGTTAATCACCATGCACCCCTATAGGTATCATACCATTAAGACTACTATGTTAATCACCATGCACCCCTATAGATATAGTTACTGTTCAGACTAATAAGTTGTTCTGCATTTCCCTCTTGAATTCGGCGTAGTCTGAAAGCAAGCTACCATTTACATTACTCTTCATGTTCTGTAGTAGTCCCCTTAGCACCTGTTCAAAATTGCAGAAGATTAGTCTTTGTTAAACTCCTTCGAAAGAGATTAGGTTCAGTATCTAACCGACTCTGCAACATCTCTACGAACAGCTTCAGGGACTAAAGCTAGGACGGGTGGAAGAACAAAGCTAATACTCATCTGTAGTTGACCTTTCAGCCTGGTCCGTGGTCCATTTCTATCGGGGTAAAGAGAGCCTTTTACACCAAGTGAGAACTCAGATGGCTTCAGCACATCATCCAACCCCTGAAGCTCCCATCTTATCTGCATATTTATGTGGCTTCAACTCCACATCATTCCATTACAAAGACAACATATGTATATATGATTAAGGTTACACGGTGAAGATTTGGTTTGATACTTACTATGTCGAGTTCAAGAACCTTAGAAACATTATGAGGGACACCCGGTGGGTACTCGACTCCTTTGGTTTTACATCTCAATCTCATATCAATAACTGGCAAGACGGTGATCAACAGGAACTCTATGGGTAGCATGTGAATTCTCCACTCTTCCTGCATGAAATTAGTAGTCAAGCATATATAAAAATGCATGTTTTAATACTGAAAAGAAGCAACAGACTGAAAAGAGAAAACCAATCATTCAATCTCGACATTAAAAGAAGAAAAAAAGAACTTTTTTTGGGAAATTCTGTCAAAGTAAGACATATTCTCTAATTCATCATAGTATAGCTCCCCAAATATAAGATCAGTTAGATTCCATGCATGAAGTGATTGTTTAATCAGATTGTCAATTAGAAAGGTTTAAACACAGCATAAAAAATTGGAGAAGCTTCAAGTATTTCAAAGATTCAATTATTGAAGAAGATAACACATGACAAAAAAAGACAAAGTTAGACCAACGAAGGAGTAGGCATGAGTCATTTTCTAAATGCCCAGAATGGTGAGAAGTTCTAATTTGGAATATAAGTGTAACCACCTTGTGCATTTTGTTAGTAATAACGATCACAAAATCCAAGGACATTCAATCCACAGAGTTCCAAATGAATGGCAAAGAGAGAGTGTTGACATATATAACAGCTAGATAGCAAGCATACTTAGAAGGTTGTAATAGTCGAGAGTAATATAGTAATACCTAAAATAGTGAACTCAGAGGAATAGAGCGTCTAAGGAACTTGATTGCCTTCAAATCAAGATGCAAGGAAACAGGACAACCTCACAGCTGAATTGCTCAAATGGCTATGGAAGTAAAACTAACATGAGACCTACTTATTACCCTGATATCTTTGTTTGCTGAACTACATTCTTAACTTTGTTTTCCGACCAGATATTGTGTTCATCAACAAGAGATTCAGGTTTATTAATACTGATGTTAGGACGAATATAAGCTACAAGTCAAAGACTCATCATCATAGTAACAACGGACATGAGCTAAACAAGTTGACTTTCATTGGACTATGAACTTGTGAAAAGAAATAGCAAATGCCCATCTTCATGGTTTAAAGCCTGAAAACTTAAGAGCAGAACTTCAGACAAGTGACATGTTGGTGCTCAATTAGCACACAAACAAACAAAACACAAAAGAGATTAAAAGATGAATTGGGAATTCATTTTATGAAAGTGGACCTTGGACTAGCTCATGGTGTGAGGATTTGTCCGAGCCATATAAGGAACCAATTCCTCAATCAATGTGAGATCCCTCCACATCCCAGGACCGAACATATGGGACTTAGTCACTACAAAATGGGGGCTCAACATTGGATAAACCAAGAACAGAAATGGATACTCGGTTGAGAAAATGGACTGTGGTCTAACTCTAACCCAAAGGAGCCATTTGGTTGAAAACAAGTTATACCATACATTGCATAATTTCCAAAAAAATTATTTGTTTACAAAAATACCCTTCCACCTTATTTAGTAGTACAAAAGGAGTTCGAAGGACCTCATGAGTGTTTTTGTCATTTTTCATTATTCTATCTCGGAATAACTAATCCCATTACTACTACCCCACTTTCAGGGTAGAGGTAACTTATGCCGGTACTATTATTACTAATTCTGATATAACTTAGCCTGGATTAGTAACCAAACAAGATATAAGAGGATGCTAAAATTAGTTCATGAATTAAGTATTTCCCAGGAGTAGAAAACATATTATTGGTGATGAATACCTGATTGAGTTGGTGACTCCTCCTTTTGTCAGGAAAAATGGCTTTGAACACTCGAGGCTTATTCTCCAGATATCGATCAAAGCAAGCCTGCCCAAATTCAATTATTGAACTTAATTGATTTACAAGTAGATAATGTTAAAAATTGAAAAGCTGAATACCCCTGGGTTTTCATAGAGAGGAATATCAGTGCTAATTCTGCAAGTGTAAGTTGTAGCATTATCTATCATCTGAGATTTCACAATCAATTGCTGTGACCTCCTTTGCTGGAAGAAGAATTTTCCTTTTTCATTTAATTTGGGGACCAAGAAATTGTTGTGGAATGAAGATGAAGATGATGTATGAGCTGCTGCAATCTTTGCCATTTAGCTGACGATTAATTAATTGAATGCTCTAATGATTTTTGACAAGGACTCCATTAATGTTGAAATGGTGGAGAGTGAGAGATACAAGATGGTGACGGACACATAATCATATCTACATGTGGCCTTTTTTGGTCCATCCATCAGAACACTCTCTTGTTACTTTCCTTTTTGGTCTTATTAAGGGAGTGTTTGAAGGTAAAATGAAGTTGTTTTTTACTTTTTGTGAATGGTTTAGAGTGAAAATATCTTATTGTTGTTTTACCTATTCTAAAAAATTCTAAAATTCAACTTCAGAATTTTAGAATTTTATGTCCAAATGTGTTTTCGGAAATCAGCTCCAAAAAAAAGGTGAAATTTTCATGGTTAAATGTATTGATTTGTGCTTTATTATTTGAAATTAGGTTTCGAACACATATTTTTATCATAGAAATTATGTAATATAATTTGTTTTGTCTTATAAGACATTGCTTGTGTTACATTTATGAAACGAAAATATAATTTTTTGTCTTATGATTTTTTTTCATTTGTTTTTCAATGTTAACAATATTTTCGATCATTATTTTGTTATATAAAATATTAAAGGACAAAAATTCTAGATCATTGATTTGTTGAGTCAACAAATCACCCCAAATACGGGCAGTTGCGTGAATGACCCATTTGGTTAAGTAGGTTTTGCTTCAGCAAACTAAGTTGGTTTGTTAAACTAAATATACAACAAAAAATTGTGTTTATTTCCCTTTTTAGTCGTTTTGTAATATGTCTGATTCATCATATATTATATCTGAAAATTGAAATAGACCAATAGCATTACATTCGTGTTATCATTTTTTTCTCCTATTGAACTGATAGAATATCTCATATTTCATCTAATATTAAATCAAATAAATTACTGCTGGTTTTCTAAAATTTCCCAAGTCAGTTTAAGTTGTTTGGTTTTATTTGATTTTTCATTTTATTGAATACTCTTATTTGTGAGTTTGAGTGATTTTAGCAAAGGGTTCCGTGTAGTACGGATCCAACTTGTAACCGTCTTTCCCCTTTTATATTTTGTTTCAACTAACTATATGCTCATATTTCTTATGACCATTTCCAACTTCTCACTTCTCTAATCAAACACAAAATCAACACAAATCATGTCTTATTACCCGAAAGGCCACCGTCACAATGACGATGTCCCTGAATTCGATGAGTATGATCAAACTCCTTATGGTGGTGGGTACGATATCAAATTGACATATGGTCGCCCAATTCCACCATCGGAGGAGACTTGCTATCCTCCCACGTCTTCTGAGTCTGATGATTTCGACTATGATCGTCCCCATTACACTTCCTCTGCAGAACCCTCTGCCTATGGTAATGAAGCTCTTGATAATGAGTACCAGAACTATTCCAAGCCCAAGACTCGTCCCTCCCATTCCCGTCCATCTAAGGATGAGGATAGAGATGAAGATGAGAACCCTCGTCGCAGGCCTGGGATGAATCGTCCTAGCGGAGGAGGTTATGGTGGAGAAAGTGAGTATGATGAATCCGGGTATGGACGGAAGGGGAAGTATAATGACGAGAGCTTGGAATACAATGAGCCAAGTTCTGATTACGGATCAGGTTATGGAAGGAAAAATGACGATGATGAGTATGGATCAAGGCAGAGAAGGAAAAGTGACGAGGAGGAGGAAAACACAGAATACGGTTCTGGTTACGGACGCAAAAAGACCGATTCTGAGTATGAATCAGGGTATGGAAGAAAAAGTGAGTATGAAGAGAACTCTGGTTATGGACGAAAAACGGACTCTGATGAATATGTATCAGGATATCGAAAAAAAAGTGAATACAAGGAGGAAAGCTCCGAATACGGCTCTAGTGGATATGGGAAGAAGACAAACTATGGAGAGGAAGAGGACAGTGGGTATGGAGGGAAATCAACTAGTTATGGGCGTTCAAACTACGAGACAACAGAGGGTGAAGGGTACGGGACATCATTTGAGAGGCCTAGTTATGGAAGGTCTGAGGAAGAGGACTACAGAAAACCCAGCTATGGAAGGCGTGACGACGACGATGATGAAGGCAATGCTCGCAAGAAATATGTAAGTACCTGATTACTCTTCCTTATATTTGAACTAGTTTTGGTTACGTGTGTTGCACGTATATTTCTATTAGTTGGTGTCAAAATCTTATATACAATTTTAATTGATATGTTAGATGATAAAAATAGATATTAAAGTATATAGAAAAATACAAGTTTCTAAGCATAATGAATATTAATCTTATATTTTAATCTCCTTACACTTACATTCAAAATGGATTTAATATTTGTAAAGTTAAAATATAAATTAAGGTAGTTTTGATACTATTTATATAATAGTTACTTTATATTAAACATGCATACATGTTTCTCTATGACGTAAAAGAATACAATATTTCTTTAAAATATTTTTTTTATAGAACATTTCACACAATTTTTATAATAGATTTGAGATATATTTGTCAACCTATAATAATTTACACGTTTTTCTACCTAAAAAAGATAATGCAACAGAAAATAGTGTTTAAATGCAAACCAATTGAACTAGTATGATATGTGGTATTACGTGGTTATTTGGTCCTTTCTCTTAAAGATATTGATAGTGGAATTTACTTCAACATTTATGGTGTGGGCATTTTATTAAGTCATTAAGACAGTAAATATTTATAAAAATGGTGAAAAAAATGTACAAGTATGATATTATGATTGATTATAATGTAACTTTTCATTTAAGGTCTTTCCACTTGTAATATGATACATGTTTTATTATTTAATGATTAATTAAATGATTTATAATATTATGATTTAGTGTAGCATTTTAAAGCTTCCTACTTTGGGTACGTGCGTTGCACATGTACTTCATAACGATGAATATGAATTATTAAAAATCACATAATTTCTTTTAAAATTGTGTTTGAGTTACAACAAAAATATGAAAAGTAAAATGATAAATGTTTATAGTGTATAGTTACTCATAAGAAGAAACTCTTTTGTATTTAGTCATCCCCTTATTATAATTTTGATATATAAATTTTATATTTGTTTTAAAAGACAAAATAAAGTAGCAAAAACAAACATAGAGGCACACTACCTTATGATTAACTTCCTTAAAATATCTCTCTTGTCTTATAGAATAGAGTAAAAATATTGAAATTAAATTAATAGTTATACATTTCAGGAAGATGAAATGTTTTAACATTAATTAGTAGAAGATGAAACTCTCCTTCTCATTAAATAGAACACAATTAAGTAATTCAAATTTATAGCTAAGGAAACTTAATTAGAAGGAAATAACTAAAGAATTAAAGTGTAACAAAGACGACAAATTTATATTTGGTAGTGGTATATATTGATTTAACTACAACTCTTCATATTCTTTAATTTAAGATTAAAAGAGGGAAAACCTTGATTTTATTTAAAATTCTAGAAATCCTAATTGACTCTTGTTCTTCCACATTCCCTTTTTAATAAATAACTTACAAGTCAAAAAATAATTAAAATAATATTATTTAATTAATTAGAAAAAAATGAGAAAACCTTGATTCATGTACTTATTTAAAATTCTAGAAATCCTAATTGACTCTTGTTCTTCTACATTCCCTTTCTAATAAATAACTTACAATTCAAAAATAATTAAAATAATATTATTTAATTAATTAGATATTTAATTTAATCTATGGGTAAAATGAAAATCCAACTTTTCATCTTTGAAGCTTTCCACTTTTAGTAAGACTAAACATGTTTTGCACGTGAGTCCTATGAAAGGTATGAATTACTGTCAAAATCACATTTTAATCAGTATCGCAAGCTATTAAAAAAAATACAATATAATTTATAATAGATAAGCAATCAATGTATTCAAATAACTTCTTTATTGTATGTCAAATGATTAGACATTTGATGAACCTGCAAAATTTAGTTTGGTAACTAAAATAATGAGCTACATTTTTAAGTTATTAGGTCCAAACATATAATATATTAGTATGTGCAAAAATGAATAACAAAAATGATTAATGTTTCTCATTTAAATGCACAATTAGAAAATTTCTACATATACCTTAAATTGATATCTATACTTCAAGTCCAACACCCATACAATTCTAAATGCTTCATGGAAGAAAAATTCTATAATGGAGAAAGAAAGCAAGAACGAAAAGTTGAGGATATTGCAAAGAAAGTCCTCATGCTCTCAAAAGAAAACTTTGTTATTGTTAGAGACAACATATCAACATAAAATTATTCACTGTTTAATACTACACATGTATTAAATTTACTCTCTTTTTTTCCGCTGCTATTTTTCTTCTTGATTACCAATTTTCAGCATTTTTTTGGTTATCCTCACTTGCAACTTCTAACTCTCTTATCTTCTCATGTTGAATTGTGCAATTTCCATAATTCGATTTCCTATTGTGAGCTTCCATTTTTGTAAGTTGGTTCTTAAATAGCATTGAGAAATGACCCTTTAAATTCAAATTTTAATTCTGAAATTGATTTCTACATTAAAGTGATGTATGACTTTCCGTATCATAACCTTTTAAATTCTTCCATTATGAGATTTATGATTGCGATTAAAAACAATATCAATGTACTCATTTATCAAGAAAATGATAATTTAATTATTAAATGGCTTAAGAACTTCAAATTCTACCATTATGTAATTAAAATATTTATATTTGATCAAATTTTAATTTAGAAGAGGGGCAAAATGGTAATTCAACTTTTCACCACTTATTATAATATATGATGATGAATAGCGTAGCTACAATGGAATGTAACTCACTTTTGTGCTCTCAGCTCACTTATATAGAGTTCTATTCAGCTTCCATTGATTTGATCTTATAAATCGGCAGGGTGATGATGACTCTGAGGAGGACGAGGACGAGGAGAAGAGACAACGCCGTAGGAATCGCCACCGTCGCCAAAACTCTGACTATTGAGCAGAGTGCTTCTATCACCTGCACTACAGATTCATGCCTTAGTAGAAGTTATAGTAAATAAAGTTGGCATGTCTTCATCAGTGCTTGGTGTTTTGTTCCATTACAAACACTGATGATTAAGCAGAGTGCTTTTGTCATCTGCTCAAGATTAATGCCATATCACTAGGATAGTAAATAAAAGTTGGCATGTTTTCGTTGTGTTTTGTCTGTTCACAGAAGGAAATATTTGCAGTAATTTGTAGTAGTAGCTGTTTTTCTCCTCTACTTGAATAAAGACCCAGACTTTTCAAGCAATACTATGCCATAAGTAGTTCTCTTTTTGCTGTGTCTTTATATCAACATCCAAAATTCAAAAGCATACCTTTTGCCCATTATGACACTTCTTTGTTTATCAATTATTTGAAAAGTTAAATACATAGTGTGACATGTAATTATATAATGAGTTACCTACTTCATCTTTTGAGGAAGATGCAGCTGAAGAAGACACATGCTAAAGCAGCAAAGATAGAATTGCCACAAAGGTCCGTTGAGAAGCAACTCACTCATCTTCTGCCCTTGCTAAGAAGCAACACTGGAATAAAAAAATCACAGTTGTAGAAGTGAGAGAATAAGAGAATGAAAAATACTTACTTCTATCTGGCCTTTCTTGGCAAACTTTCGACCTCTGTCAGATTCTTGGGGCATACATGGACACCTAAATACTTAACTCGGTATGATCATATATACTAATGACTGATCCATAAACAGCTCAAAATGACTAGAATGTGCATCGGTTAAGTAATTTCACTCTCCTCCTTCACAGGCAGAATACATTACTTAAAATTGTTGTGCCTTACTGCCCTCTCAAATTGCAAAAAATAGGCATTTGTAGATGATCATCAAGCTTTTGTGATTACCACAACATTTAAAGTTAATTCCTTTATATTAATGATTGGGTAAGCAGTTATTCAGACCTATAGCACACAACGCAGAAAGTGCACAGTTTTAGCACTATACATAATGAACAAAACAAAACAAGACCGGTCAACTCTATTTTGGTGAACTGGAAACTTCATGATTCATCTCTTCACCATTCAGAGAGGCAACCAATGAGTCAGAATCGGAGTCTTCTGCTGTTACAGCACCTGGGCTATCATTATCTTGGTTCCCAGAAATAGATGAAAATGACAGTGGGTTATGTGTTGAGCTTGCTTTCTTTAGTCCCTGAATGGCTCTTATTGCAGCTAGCGTGCTTCGGTATATATCCCCATTTTCTTCCCCCTGTGGAAATGTTGTATCAGGGAGAACATTGGAAGCATATGAAGAAGTTGCTCCCATCTGTTCATCTGCAGGGGCAGCTGATTCAACAACTTCTGCTTCCAAAGGAAATAGGACCTCAAGATTAGCCTCACACTCATGGACTAATCTCGTCAGAGGTTCTGTAGTAAAGATCGGCTGATGAAGTGCAACTTGTGTAAAAGGAAGACGCAACAATCCTCCAGTTCGTTTATCATACTTCTTCAAGATCTTAACAAGTCCTAATGAAACAAAAAATTGTTAGAGAAGATTCCATGACCTAGCATAAATCAGAGGTAGTTATACCTCTAAACCAAGAAGCCTTATACCATGACCTTGCATAAATCAGAGGTAGTTATACCTCTAAACCAAGAAATCTTACTTTCAAGTTAAACTAAAGTATGACTAGTTATGTGAGAGTTGTCCTTGTTTGCCGAGTAGAGCTAGTAGCTCCCATAATTTTACATCACCCCTATTCCTCTCTCTAATACCCATCATCTGTTGTCCCCTCAAAGTATTCCTACTTTCTTTTCTTTCTCCTTCCAACACCCCTCCCTTTCCATCCCCACACCACATCATCTCGTCATCTTTTCTTCTCCCAGCTTCCTATCCTATATTTTCCCTTCGCCTAATCCCAAAACCTCACCATCTTGTTGTATCAACTACATGGCTCTTGAGATTACACATTCCGTGTAATCAATTCGAAGAATTAATGTATGAAATCGGAAAGAAAAAGTGAACTGGTAGAAGATATTAGAAGTAGAGGAAGAGAATTAAGGAAGAAAAAATCATCATCAGAAAATGGTTAAAGGATATTGGGGAAAACAAAAACTCAGAGATGGAGGAGATGTGTTAAACATTAAACTGCATGCGGAAAAGGGCCTAAAATACCCTTAAACTATTACCCTTCGTTAACCTTTTGGCTCCAAAAATACCCCTGACATCAACGTATTGGCTCTAAACTACCCTTATTTTTAAGGTTCCACTTCAAAAATAAAATTAAGAAATTCATTTATTACGTGGCATGTTCCTATTGGCTATTATTAAAATTAACCTAATTAATTAATCTCAATTAATAATCCGAATCTACCCATAACCCATATCTGCCTCCGTCTAAATGTGGTTCCCTATCTTCATCTTCTTCATTTTTCTTAGTGGTTTAAAAATCTTCTCTTCAATCTTGGCTTTTCTCTGTACTTGAGTTTTAACAATCAAGTCCGCTTCTTGAAATGCAACAATAAGATTTGGGTCAAAAAGGGTAACTTTTTGAATCCAAATCTAGCGTCTAAATTTTGACAAATATACGGGTATAATTTTCATCAGACAGTCTTATTCTTTGGCTGAATTTTTGAACTTTTTCTCTCAAAGTTCATACATTTTTATCTTTGCAACAGGTCTTATGTTCTGTCTATCATTCGATTTTGTCTTCGATCTCCATTCTTAAACTTCAAGGTCCTTCCTTAGCTAAGAAATATCAATGATGTCAGCTTCTTGATCTTGTTCTCTGAACATTCTTCTTGTGATCTTCATGGACTTGGATTGGAGTTACATGAAGAGAGAGTGTGAAATTGAGAAATTTAGTGGTGGCAAATTATGAATAAACCCATCTGATGCATCTGAACATAGAACTCTTTCTTGCTTCAAATACACCGATGTTTTGATTATCTTTAAATTCTTGAGAAGCTTTTTCTTCAATTATCTTCAATTTTGAAATTTTCAACAGAAAGTAATCAAATTATAAAAGCTAATTTCTTGATTTAATGAGGCTTTTAGGCAGGACGGATATGGGTTATTGGGTGGATCTGCGTTCTGATTTGAGATTAATCAATTAGGTTAATTTTGATAATAGCCAATAGGAACGTGCCACATAATAAATAAATTTTCTTAATTTTATTTTTGAAATGGACCGTTAAAAATAAGGGTAGTTTAGAGCCAATACGTTGACGTCTGGGGCATGTTGGAGCCAAAAGATTAACGAAGGGTATTTTTGTACCAAATTCAATAGTTAAAGGGTATTTTAGGCCCTTTTCCGAACTGCATGAAAATGTGGGGTGAAGTGAGGAGAAAGACAGCATCCCAAAACTTGGATTAAATTTGTAATAGTCAAAACTGTTTTGGAGTTGCATTCCGTTTCTCTATCTTCTAGCTGCATCTTTACCTCAGTTTATGTAGTTTGATGAGTTGCTTGTAAGAGTCAAATAGGGAATAAGGAACCAATAACAGTGGAGAAAGTGGGTAAGAGTCTAAGACACGTGCAGCTTGGGAAAAGGATGGTGTTGGGAGGACTAGGTGGAAGAAGAAGAGTATGAAAGAGGGGAGGCTTTGAGGAGGAACAGAAGCTGATGGACGTAGAGAGAGAAAGACAGAGGGGAAGAGAGGGATGATGTAAAATTCAGCTGGCAAACAAGGCAAACTCTCATAACTAGTCATAATTGTATTCAACGCAGTAAAATTTCTCCTCTAATCCTGAGAGCACTATGATGCTGGAAACACATAACTATCAAGGGTAACAAATTTCAGAAGTGCAAGGTGAAAATCGACAGACAAAAATTCTATACCTGCAAAATTTAATGAGCTATAATTTTTCAGAAGAACCATCTCCCCGTGTATGGAAACAAAGTCTTTACGGATGTTCATCATTTCTTCACTGAATTCATTGTTTGTTGCAAGAACTCCATCTTCGTCGCTCTTCTCCTTCACACGTTCAATTCTTTCCTTCAGTTCCTGTTATACAAGTAGAGAAAAAAAAATCAAAATCCACACTAGCAATTTGAGACTCGCTATGTATTACAAATATCTTTGAGAAATAAAAATTCAATAATACTGCAATACGATGACTCTCATTCTGTTTCCACGTTTGATATCTTACACACTCATTCTTGCATCCTTCCAATGCCTACCCCTCCATTAAGATAGGGAAAAAGATAACACTGTCCATTTTCAGTACCCTTCTAAACTCACATAGTGGAATATGAGTCAAAATTCAGAAAATGCACCCATAAGTTCCAAACTGAAAAATGCATCCTATTCCACTGTCTGCCTCCACAACTTTTGAAGTGGCCACCAGGCCCACTACAAATTACATTTTCATACTCTATAACCAAATAACTCACTCGACCGCAGACACCTTCAAGCATCACAGAACCCCATACCAGAGATAGCATTTACCATGTTGTCTCCACTGTGCACCAGTCACGACTGTTGTTAGTTGGCCAACGGAACTGTAGCTCCATCACACCCGTCTCACCTTACTACTTCTTAAAGAATCTTAATTTCACATTCACCAGTCACGTCCATCAGTTTGACACAATTCTTCAGTCCTTGCATCACCATTAACACACCCGCAGCTTTCCTGGAATCCTTCCACTGCCATAACTCAAATCATTATGGATTACCCAAAAAGTAAACATTTTGATAGTTACTTGACTCCACATTCCAATCGCAAACTACGTAATGTTTGTAATTGATGAACTTGGTCACAAACCAGGTATGATGACAACAATATTACTTTCATGCCATTGAATGTGAAGTCAAAATTCGATTCTAAATGTATATTCAGGCCTGAATAGGACATTTGCAGATTGAATATGCAATTATAAGGGCTTCATACTAAAACTTGACAACTTTAGTTTGCACTTTTTCAGTAACAATACTCAACAAAGTTGTCTAGAATGTGTAACGACCGGGTTCCGTCGTTATAGAAAAGCCAACGGGGAAAAATTTTGGGTCGAAAAACTTTTTCGTAGTAACTTGAAATTTCCCAACCTAGTCTAGATTTGGACGAAATCGGAGGCTTTGAGGTGTAGGGAAATCTGGTAACAATCGGGTGATTTATGATTTTGATTACATGAGTAGTTAGATAAGTCGTTAAGGAATCCGTACGACTTTACGAAATTGAATTTGGGTGAGTAGAACTCCCGAAATCGATCTTAGCGTGAACGATATTTTCTAAGCGTCGTTGGTTAAAGGTGTGTTGTGAAATAGAGTCTTGAAATTATTAAAATAGCTCATTGTTTCGTGCAAGCCGCTTTGGCAATGGTTTTGGTCGCTCTGGCGGTGCCGTTGTAGCAGGGTGAGGACTGCTGTGGTAGGCCAGACGCGACTTAAAGTCGTAAATAAACCCCAAAATGACTTTATTCTGCACTTTTCGACTTTGAGAGCTAGGAGACGACCCCATACGAGTTCTTGACCGTTTTTCACCATTCTTGAGGCTAAAGGTAAGATTTTAACTCCCCGAATCCGTTTTTTGATCCGTAGAACGTAATCTAATGGGTAAATATCAATGGGGGAGGGTTTTGATCTAGAATTTATGGTGGAAACAACCCTAATTGGAATCATGGGTATGATCTAGGGTTGTTAGAATTGTTAGTAATCCGGGTAATTAGTGATTGTTTATTGATTCCCGTATTATATTGATTGTTTGTACACCAAGAACAAGCGGAACGAATCCGGAAAGGGAAGGATCAAGTTTTTTAGGGTTTCAAGCTTGTTTCGAGGTAGGTGATGGTTGTGATTCTATGATTGTGTGATGTATGTGTGTTCTTGCTTCATTATGATACTCGATGTATGTGAATGTTGCATTATTGATCACGCTTGTTGTAAATGAGATAGAGGAATCATGAATGCCATGAATAATGACTAAATTGTATGAACTTGAGAAGATACTTGTGATTGTAATTGTGGTGTGTTGAATGGATCAGTTGCCACGTTCTGACATAATTATGGGATCAGTTGCCATGTTCTGGCATAAACATTGGATCGGGTACCGCATTCCGGTATGCTAACTGTTTGGGTTTAGGTTCCATGAGAGGACCAATGACTTGTCATAATTGTGTATCTTGAGAAATGTGAAGTTGTTCGTTGTTCATAAATGTTGATAATATTGTATATGTTCGATATATGCATGTGATTATATTGTTGTGTTGACTTGCTTATGTTACACTTAGTGGGATAGCCGCAAGATCCTACATGTACTGTGGTTGTGTGCTGATACTGCACTTGCTCTTATTTTTGTTGAGTACAGGGCATCTTCCGGCGGCTATTGACAAACCTCGCTTAGAAGATCAGTGATCGTTCGAATTCAAGGGTGAGCCAATTCTTCCGGACTGCCATGAGTTCTCTTTCGTCTATGTCCACCATTTCGGACTTAGACTTTCTAGTTAGTTATTAGTGCATTAGTTTGGGGTTGTATCCCTTCTTGTTTAGACATGTTGAACTTAAGATGTTTTGGTACATTGACTATCTTGTTCTAGGTGTATTTTCCGCATTGTTTAGTTGTTGGAACTTTTGGAAGTTTATGGGAACTTCAGTCTTTAGCTATTTAACTTGCTTCCGTAACTTAAATGCTTTAGTTTTTGGTTTAGTTGCTTGGTTTGGGTTGTAGTGGTGGTTCTCCAGCGGAGGGTTAGTGTGGGTGCCAATCACGACGGTCTGTGTCGTGACAAAGTTGGTATCGAAGCCTAGGTTCGTTGATCTCGATGTACCAAAACGTGTCTAGTAGAGTCTTGTGGAACGGTACGGGGACGCCTTTACTTTTCTTCGAGAGGCTATAGGACTTTAGAAAATCTCTCTGTTTTCTCTTGTCTCCTCTCGTGCTATGACTTGATTCCAATTGGTATCTGGCGATTCAAATTGGTATCTAACCTCCTTCACTCCTCTGTCCGCAGATGGTTAATACTAAATTCAACGGCGTCAGGCCCGTAGCTCCCGTCAATGCTCCAACTGAGGAATCTGCAGCGAGAGGTCGCGGTCGAGGCAAGGGTAGAGGAAGAGCTAAGGGTAGAGGTCGTGGAAGAGTAGCGCCTGCTGGGAATGGAGCTCCTGTTGAGAATGCTCCTATGAATGAGAACCCTCTTGCGCATCATGAAGAGATAGAGGAGAATGTTGATGTTGAGGATATGGGACAAGAAGAAAAGGTGCAGGCTGAGACTACCGATGTTCCTCCCATAGACCTAGTGTTAGCTCGACAGATCATGTCATTCTTGAAAGGGTTGGTTGGTCCTGGAGTGCTTCCTTCTGTTCAAGCAACTCAAGCTCCTGCTAATCCCCCTGTTGCTAGCACTGCGCCCAAGACGGGTGGAACGGGAGGTAACAATGCTTTCTTTCATCCTTTGTTGGATTCTGTTATGACTGGTAATGAGCATGAAATGTTGACTAAGTTTTTGAAACTAAAGTCTCCTGTGTTTCTTGGTTCTGAGAATGAGGATGCTTATGAGTTTATCTTAGATTGCTATGAGAGGCTTCATAAGTTGGGAATTGTCCATCAGCATGGGGTTGAGTTTGTGTCCTTTCAACTTCAAGGTAAGGCTAAGCAGTGGTGGAGAGCTTATATGGAATGTAGATTTTCAACCTTACCTCCACTCTTTTGGACCCAGTTTCATGCTCTGTTTTGGAGAAATATGTGTCCAGGACTTTGAGGGATCGCAAAAAGGACGAGTTCATGGCTTTGGAGCAAGGTGGTATGACTGTGGCTGCTTATGAGGCCAAGTTCCATGCTTTGTCTAGATACGCTACTCAATTGGTGACTACTGAGGAAGAGAGAATCCGATTATATATTATGGGACTAAATTCTGAGTTACAAGTATTATCTGTCTATGTGACTTCTGCAAGGAGGAGCTTCAATGAGGTAACACACTATGTTAAGAAAATGGAGGGGGTGAGGCGAGACGGTCAGGCTAAGGCATTGGCAAAAAGGGCAAAGAACTCAAGTAACTTTCAAGGTTTTTACTCCAGGGGGTCTGAAAGGCCAACGCTTGCAGCCAAGCCAATTCAGTCCGTTATGCCCGCCTCTACAGGTAACTACTCAAGAACTCCATCTCATAATTTGATTCAGGATAGCCAGGGAGTCGCACCTTCAACGGGCAGCAGGCCATCTTTTGATCGTACATTTTACAACTGTGGAGAGCCTGGGCATATGAGGAGAGATTGTCCCAACCCACGTGTGTTAGATTCCGCGCAGCATCAGTCTAGAGCAGTGGTACCTTCGGGGAATGGTAATAATGGTAGAGGACGTCCACAAGGTGGGCGAGGAGGTAATCAGCGAGGCCGTGGAGGTAGAGGAAATGGTAATGCATGCAGAGGTAACGTGCAACCAGGCAGAGAAGTGGCTCGTCAAGATGATGGGGCTCCGTGTTATACCTTTCCGGGCAAGAATGAGGCAGAGGCGTCTGACGCGGTGATCACGGGTACTATTCTTGTCTGTGACCGGATGGCTAATGTGTTATTTGATGAGGGTTCTACTTATTCATATGTATCCGTGAGATTTGCCTCAAAGTTTGATATGATTTGTGATATACTTAATGCCCCTATCCATGTTTCTACCCCAGTTGGAGAGTCAGTCATAATCACCCATGTCTATCGTGCTTGTCTTATTTTGTTTATGGGTTTTCAGACTTGGGCTGATTTGGTGATTTTGGATATGACTGATTTTGATATAATCTTAGGCATGACTTGGTTGTCCCCCTATTATGATGTGCTTAATTGTAATACTAAGCTATAACTCTAGAAATTCCGGGAAGGGAAAAATTAGAGTGGGAAGGGGTGTACAAGCCTAAGCAAGCTAAGATCATATCAAACATTCGGGCTAGAAAATTGGTAGAGAAAGGTTGTTTGGCTTATTTGGCTCATGTTAGGGATGTCGAGGTTGAGACTCCATCTATTGAGTCTATTCTTGTGGTGTCAGAATTTAGAGAAGTGTTTCCTAATGACTTGCCTGGTATGCCTCCGGATAGAGATATAGATTTCTGCATTGATTTAGAGCCTGATAAGCGCCCCATTTCTATCCCTCCATATCGCATGGCTCCAACAGAATTAAGATAGCTTAAGGCTCAAATCCAAGAGCTTCTTGATAAGGGATTTATTCATCCTAGTGCTTCCCCAAGGGGTGCCCCAGTTTTGTTTGTTAAGAAAAAGGATGGTAGTATGAGAATGTGTATAGATTACTGGCAATTGAATAGGGTCACTATTCAAAACAAGTACCTTTTGCCTCAAATAGATGATCTTTTTGACCAATTGCAAGATGCATCGGTTTTCTCTAAGATTGATCTAAGGTCTGGCTACCATCAGTTGAAAATTAGGCCTGAGGATGTGCCCAAGACGGCGTTTAGAACCCGCTATGGGCACTATGAGTTTTTGGTTATGTCTTTTGGTTTAACTAATGCGCCTGCAGCTTTTATGAGTTTAATGAATGGGGTGTTCAAGCCATTTCTTGATTCTTTCGTCATAGTCTTTATTGATGATATTTTGGCCTATTCGAAAAGTGAGGAAGAACATGCCGACCATCTTCGTATTGTTTTGGGTATTCTTGGGAAGCAAAAGTTATATGCGAAATTTTCTAAGTGTGAATTTTGGTTGACTTCTGTGGCATTTTTGGGACATGTAGTTTCAAAAAAAGGGGTAATGGTAGATCCTCAAAAGATTGAGGCAGTTAAGAATTGGGTTCGACCAAGTTCTGTGACTGAAGTTAGGAGTTTTATGGGGATCGCTAGATCGTCGATTTGTGAAGAACTTTGCTTCTATTGCCACTCACTTGACTAATTTGACCAAAAAGGAGATACCATTTGAATGGACTGAAAAATGTGAAAGCTTCCAAAAGCTCGAGACTCTTTTGACCACCGCACCTATCCTAGCATTACCGGTAGAAGGGAAAGATTTTATTGTTTATTGTGATAATCACATTCTGGTTTGGGTGCTGTGTTAATGCAGGATAAGAATGTTATAGCTTATGACTCGCGTCAATTGAAGGTGCATGAGAGGAATTATCCAACACATGATTTGGAATTGGCAGCGGTAGTGTTTGCTCTTAAGATCTGGCGACATTATCTGTATGGTGTTAAGTGTGAGGTATTTACTAATCATCTTAGTTTGCAGCATGTATTTACTCAAAAGGATTTGAATTTGAGACAACGAAGGTGGATGGAGTTACTTAAGGATTATGACGTCACCATTCAATACCATCCGGGTAAGGCTAATGTGGTGGCAGACGCTTTGAGTCGAAAAGCGGTGAGTATGGGTAGTTTAGCTTGCTTGAGTATAACCAAGCGACCTTTGGCTAAGGAAATTCAGACCTTGGAGTCTAAATTCATGCCATTGGGCATCTCAAAAAGAGGTGGAGTGTTAGCTAGTATTGAAGTGAGGGCCACGTTCATTGAGGAGATCAAGGCCAAACAATTTAAAGATGAGAATTTGGAGGAGCTTAGAAAGAAGATTGCGATTGGTAAGGCACAAGAGACCACTCTTGATGCGGAAGGCGTACTTAGTTTCAAAAGAAGAATTTGTGTTCCCCGAGTTGATTTGATTCAAAAGTTGTTGATAGAGACTCATGGTTTGCAATATTCTATTCATCCGGGTGTGACCAAGATGTATTGAGATTTGATGCGAATTTATTGGTGGCCAAGCATGAAGAAGGATATAGCGGAGTTTGTGGCTAAGTGTCAGAATTGTCAACAACAAGTGAAGTATGAACATCAAAGGCTTGGAGGCTTGCTTCAAAGAATGTCAATTCCGGAATGGAAGTGGGAAAGGATAGTCATGGATTTTGTGGTAGGTCTTCCCAAGACTTTGAGGAAGTTTGATTCTATTTGGGTAGTGGTTGATAGATTGACTAAGTCAGCCCATTTTATTCCGGTGAGAATAGATTATAATGTTGAACAATTGGCTAAAGTTTATGTGAAAGAGATAGTGAGGTTGCATGGGGTGCCCCTTTCTATCATCTCAGACCATGGTACCCAATTCACATCCAAGTTTTGGAGGAAGTTACATGATGAATTGGGCACACAACTCACTTTTAGTACAACCTTGCATCCACAGACAAACGGGCAGTCAGAGAGGACTGTTCAAGTGTTAGAAGACATGTTGAGGGCATGTGTGATTGACTTTGGAGGGCATGAGGATAAATTCATACCTTTGTGTGAGTTATCTTATAATAATAGTTATCACACCAGCATAGATATGACACCATTTGAGGCACTTTATGGGAAGGGATATAGATCACCCATAGGTTGGTTCGAGGCTGGAGATGTGAAACCTTTGGGGGTTGATTTAGTGAAGGATGCTCAAGATAAGGTGAGGAGTATTCAAGTTAAGCTTTTAGCAGCCCAGAGTAGACAGAAGAAGTATGTGGATCATAAGGTAAGAGACATGGCGTTTCAAACCGGTGAGATTGTTCTTCTTAAGGTATGATGAGATTTGGCAAGAAAGGTAAACTAAGTCTGCGATACATTGGTCCCTTTGAAGTTCTTGAATGTGTAGGACCGGTGGTGTATAGATTGGCTTTACTTCCTAATTTATTGGGAGTTCATCCGGTATTTCATGTGTCCATGTTGAAGAGATACCATGGTGATGGGGATTACATCATTAAATGGGACTCAATTGTGTTAGACAAAGACCTCCAATATGAGGAGGAATCAATCGCAATTCTTGATCGTGATGTGTGCAAGTTGAGGACCAAAGAGATTAAGTTCGTGAAGGTTCAATGGAAGCATCGTCCAGTTGAGGAAGCTACTTGGGAAATAGAGAAGGACATGCGAGACAAGTATCCCCAATTGTTCGTCGATTCAGGTATTATTTCATTCCTTCCTTAGCCTATTTTTTCCTAAGTTTCACTTAGGGACGAGTGATGGGTAAATTGGTATCTATTGTAACGACCGGGTTCCGTCGTTATAGAAAAGCCAACGGGGAAAAATTTTGGATCGGAAAACTTTTTCGTAGTAACTTGGAATTTCCAAACCTAATCCAGATTTGGACGAAATCAGAGTCTTTGAGGTGTAGGTAAATCTGGTAACAATCGGGTGACTTATTTATGATTTTGATTACATGAGTAGTTAGATAAGTCGTTAAGGAATCCGTACGATTTTACGAAATTGAATTTGGGTGAGTAGAACTCCCGAAATCGATCTTAGCGTGAACGATATTTTCTGAGCGTCGTTAGTTAAAGGTGTGTTGTGAAATAAAGTCTTGGAATTATTAAAATAGCTCAGTGTTTCGTGCAAGCCTCTTTGGCGATGGTTTTGGTCGCTCTGGCGGTGCCGTTGTAGCGGGGTGAGGACTGTTGTGGCAGGCCAGACGCGACTTAAAGTCGTAAATAAACCCCAAAACGACTTTATTCTGCACTTTTTGACTTTGAGAGCTAGGAGACGACCCCATACGAGTTCTTGACCGTTTTTCACCATTCTTGAGGCTAAAGGTAAGATTTTAACTCCCCGAATCCATTTTTTGATCCGTAGAACGTAATCTAATGGGTAAATATCGATGGGGGAGGGTTTTGATCTAGAATTTATGGTGGAAACAACCCTAATTGGGATCATGGGTATGATCTAGGGTTGTTAAAATTGTTAGTAATCCGAGTAATTAGTGATCGTTTATTGATTCCCGTATTATATTGATTGTTTGAAGACCAAGAACAAGCGGAACGAATCCGGAAAGGTAAGGATCAAGTTTTTTAGGGTTTCAAGCTTGTTTCGAGGTAGGTGATGGTTGTGATTCTATGATTGTGTGATGTATGTGTGTTTTTGCTTCATTATGATACTTGTATGTATGTGAATGTTGCATTATTGATCACGCTTGTTGTAAATGAGATAGAAGAATGATTAATGCCATGAATCATGACTAAATTGTATAAACTTGAGAAGATACTTGTGATTGTGATTGTGATTGTGGTGTGTTGAATGAATCGGTTGCCACATTTCGAAATAATTATGGGATCGGTTGCCACGTTCCGGCATAAACATTGGATCGGGTACCGCATTCCGGTATGCTAACTGTTTGGGTTTGGGTTCCATGAGAGGACCAATGCCTTGTCATAACTGTGTATCTTTTGAAATGTGAAGTTGTTCGTTGTTCATAAATGTTGATAATATTGTATATGTTCGATATATGCATGTGATTATAATGTTGTATTGACTTGCTTATGTTACACTTAGTGGGATAGCCGTGTGATCCTACTAGCACACTGTGGTTGTGTACTGATACTGCACTTGCTCTTATTTTTGTTGAGTACAAGGCATCTTCCGGCGGAGCTATCAGTGATCGTTCGAATTCAAGGGTGAGCCAATTCTTTCGGGCTGCCATGAGTTCTCTTTCGTCTATGTCCACCATTTCGGATTTAGACTTTCTAGTTAGTTATTAGTGCATTAGTTTGGGGTTGTATCCCTTCTTGTTTAGACTTGTTGAACTTTAGATGTTTTGGTACATTGACTTTCAGGTTCTAGGTGTATTTTCCGCATTGTT
>JAJOOS010003800.1:0-21751 GCA_029582725.1 Solanum chiquidenum
ACCATAATATATATATATATATATATATATATATAAAAACTTCTCATACGGTCACACCCCACACCCCACACACCCCCCTCCAAAGAAAAAAACTCTAAATAATGGGGGGGGGGAAGTGATTTTTTTATGGACGTTTTTGTTAGAATGTAAACAGAAATGTGAGATTTTTCGATTAAAAATATGTCAGAAATATTTTCAACAATCCAATTTCTTATAAGTTTCATCTGAAAATTGCGTTTTTTAGTAGTGGACTTAAAAATGTCTAAACCCTTGATAAAAAGAATTACTTGATTATGATCCAATTTGGATGATAAAAATGTCAAATAAACATGACATAAGAACCTAATATAATGTAAACAAGCAATTTAATTGAATATCCTTCTATGTATCAATTAGCCTTTTTATATATAACTCCAGAGAGAAGTGTGAAAACAAAAAGGATATAACTTATATATACTGCAACGTATTTTTAGTGTAATTTAATGTGTTATAATAGATTAGCAACAAACTTATTTTTAGGTAATTAATTTTGTGAAATATCTTTTTATATTATTAGCATACATATAAATTAAACTCAAGCAACAACAAATAAAAGGTCTCCACCTTCAAACATGTTCTAGTGGCTACCTAATTTTTCATATTATTGATGAAGATTAGATTTTCCACGCCCCCCCCCCCCCAAATCATGTATAATAAAGAATATTTAATCTGAATAGTCGCTCACTCAATCATTTAATCTAAAACAATTTAATATATAATACTATATAATCTATGTAAAATATGTATAATATGTATATAACGTATGTATACCATTTCGAAAAAATAAATATTGAATCCATCTTTATTTAAGAAAAATACATTATTTCATACATCTTCGTAAACACGAAAAATTAAACATATAAGGGAATATACCTTATAGTAGTATAACTCTAAAACACAAAAAAAAAAAAAAAAACTCTCTTTGTTTTAATTTGGACGTCTTATTTTGACTTGACATAATCACATAAAGTTTAAGAATGTAAAGAATTTTTTTTGAATTTTGTGATCATAAACTAAAGATATATCAAATATACCAAAATATCCTTTAATCTTTTGATCTTAAACATTGTTACGTGGAAAGTTAAAACTAAAGAGTCGACAAAAAAAGGAAAGCGGCATTCTTTTTTTGAAGCAGATTAAAAAAAATTAAACCAGGACAAACAGATTGAAACGAAGAGTTTTTTTTACCTTGATAATAGCAGAAACCCATAAACGCCTTCCATTAGCATTGGTTCCAATAATAGTAGAAAGTGGTTGTGTTTTAACCTTATGCCATAACCAAATATGATATGTCAAGCTTATCATAAACCCTAATGGAACTAATATCACATCCAAATAACACTTTTTCCATTCCATTTTTCTCTTTGTTTGTTAGTGTGTGTGTGTTTTCCACCTTTTTCTTCTTGTTGTGTTAGTAGAAAGGACTTTGTTTCTCCTTTCTACTTCATTGGGTTTATGTGTCAACAAGCAACATATATATAGACTATAGAGTATAAGTTACATCATCATCATCAATATAATGTTAATATTTTTTTATATTATCATGTCGTTCAAATAATATACACATATAAGTCTTTTTAAAATAAGATAAGTGAACTGTTATAAAAAGTGAAAATGATATGATAATATAAAAATTACTTACAAAATTATTAGAATTGATTTAGTGAATAGTTATTCAATTTTAATCGTACAAGTATCAAAGTCACTAAATTACTTTTTCATAAGTACTCACTCAATGTTGCTTCAGTATCACCAAAGTCACTCAACTTTACATAAATATCGTAGAAAATCATTAGGAGTGCAAGAAGACATTTTTTTTTATGAAAATTGGTAAAGTTAAGTAACTTTTTGTTATGGAAAAAAATATTTAGCAACTTTTTGTGATAGTTGGATAAAATTGATAAACTCTTTTTGTAACAAAAATATACTTCCATTCAATTACAATAAATAAAAGAATTAGTGCTTATTCAATTTTTTTTAAATTAAAATATCAATGTATATAACTTAAATTTGATATTCGATGCACATGGACTTGTTTCAAGGCAATATCCGAAACTAAAGGGAAAAAGGCTTGTATATAAAGAGGCATACCTACACATATACTTTATAGTTCTTCTTTTTTTTTGGTGCCTCAAACACTAAGAAAAAATCGATAATACTTTACCGTTGAGTTATATCTTTTTCTCGCTCCATCGAGTAATAAAATTATTCTTATTATAATTAGTGAAAAATAATAAGAAATCATAATAAAACACTAAATTTTATTAGGATTATTTTTTTTCTGTTATTTTATTACCTAAAAATCTATATACTTCTTATATCATGTTTTGTCAAATATTAAATAACATAACCATTTTTAGTTAGTTAGGTAAGTAAAATTTAATTTAGTTAGGTAAAACATACTGTTAGGTATTGGTTAATTTCATTCAAAAATTCAATCAAACCAAATGATTCAATCAATTATTATTATAAGGTATACAATTACTATATTTTCTTAAAATAATTTTATCATTAGTGATAAGTTACTAAATCAAAGAATACTAATCATTTATGATGAAGAAATAATTTTTAAATAACATGTCCTTTTAAGGATAGTCTTAAAATAGAAAAAAGTTTGGATTATTTATTGATATTATATATGTAAAAGGAGTTATTCAATTTATCGATACTAAATTTCTTGTTTATTTTATTAACTAAAACAAAAATTCAATATAATTTTACCATTTATTTTTGAACTAACATGTCATTTGGCTCATAAGTGTCATGCAATATGATGGTTTATTTACGGTAAATACTTATTTGTATGATGTGTTTATATCGAATTAATATAACTTACTGGAATTAGAATATGATTTAGTGAGATAAGAATGTATACTAATCATGATTTTGTGTTAGAAGTATAATAAAAACTCATGATATGTATTCATTGATTTGATGTAAACATCGAAGGCAAATATAATTTGAGTTTATTCTAGTTAAAAATAATAATTAAATAAATATAAATGTACTTTCAAATTAGTTACGTTTTAAAATGAAATAATCACGCTTTAAACACTTCTATTCTTTTCAATTTGGTACTACAAAAATTGAAAAGCACACTTAACATTTTATAGGAGCCTTCACGTATCAATTAATTTATCTTAATATAAGTAATTTAATTTACGGAATTTGTGGGTTGGAAGTTAATCAACTTTTTAATAAACCTAATTTTCTTAAGCAAATTGCTGAGTTAAATTCCACTGAAAAAAGGTCAAAAATATTAAAATAAACTTTACCAAACTAGAATAGAGTTTGTGGCCAATAAGCTAAGGATTGTGGTACTGTAGAGTGGAAGTACTCCTCTATTTTTAATTAGAGGTTTTGATTCGAGTTCTTTCGATACAAAATTATCTTTGTTAGAGAACGTTTTGTCCCTAATATAAGATTTTTCGACGCAATTTCGGATTTAATCGAGCTCTACTATAAATATGAGACAGGCGAGTAGAAAAAAAAAAGGATTTTGTGAGACAAAACTAAGAGGTAACACACCTGTATATCACTATTAATCTTAGTATATATAATAACGTGCAAGGGTCAAATTGGCTATTCAAGTTTCTAAAGCATGCTATTTTTACTATCAACATTATATAGAAGCAGTGGCGGAGCTACAATTTTTAATAAGGGGGATAAATATACGAACTAATTGAAGAGGGTTCGATATCTACTGTATATACATAAAAAATATTTTTAACTATATATAAATAGTAATATTTTCTGCTGAAGAGGGTTCGGATGAACCCCTTGTCATACAGCTGGCTCCGCCCCTGTATAGAAGTAAAGAATTGTCAAAAAAGAAAACATGTATTTTTTTTTAAATAAACTAAAAAAAATAAAAATAAAATGAATTTGACAGATGCATCACTTGTTCTACGCAGCCAATACTCATAATAGGTTAAAAGGAGATTGCAATCGCCATAACGAATAGAAAAAAAAGTTATATTTCACATCCATTAAGCAAATAATCTATAATTATTTTATAAGTGATTGTAAAATATTAATTTTTATAAAAAAAAAATCGTAAAATATTATTTACAACATCAACATTATGGATTTGTGGGTGGGATGCATGGGTGGAGTTTATGCTTTATTAGGTCAATACGTAATTACGTGATAATGATATAGTTTTCTTAATCAAGATACTTAAAAGGAGAAAACGGCAATGCACTACTTTTTTTTAATTAGGGTTAAGGTTTGGCTTTCTTTCTTAATAGTAAAATAATTATGAAAAGAAGGATAAGACAAATTAAGAGTGGATTAAGTGCTTTTTGGTTAATTGGCCACCTACTTAGCACTCAAATTGTGATCTTCATAAACGTAATTTATGCACTAACAATTTTAAAAATATTTATATAACCAGATTAATTATAAAATTACAAATACTTTTTTATAATAACTATTAATTACTAATTTTTTGGTGTAAACACTAATTGATAATTTGCTATTATATTAAAAAGGAAAAATTATGCGGTTAAGCAAACTTATACTACTTAATTACTCATCATAGCTATAGTTTGCTATAATTACCACTCATGACTAACATTATACATTAATTACGCGGGCTGACTTCGAGTTTGTATAATTAGTCACGTTTGTATATCTATAATTCGCCAGAATATACAAATACATATGTATAATATACAATTATCTAACCTATATACATATACAATTCACCTCTCTCTCACTCTCTGCCTTCTCTCGCTCGCTTCTCTCCTCCCTCTCCCAATCTCGCTTGCCATATATACAAATGCATATGTATAATATAAAATTATCTAAGCTATATACATATACAATTCACTTCTCTCCCACTCTCTGCCCTCTCTCGCTCGCCTCTCTCCTCCCTCTCCCAATCTCGCTCACCTCTCTCCTCCCTTTCCCAATCTCGCTTTCTATATATACAAATACATATGTATAATATACAATTATCTAACATATATACATATACAATTCACCTTTCTCCCACTCTTTGCCCCCTCTCTCTCGCCTCTCTCCTCTCTCTCTCCCAGTCTCGCTCGCCTCTCTCCTCCATATAACATGTATCTACGAATTGTAATTATCAAACTATAGCTATGGAGAGTAATTGAGCTATTTTTGAGTGGCTATATGTGAAAATTCCCCTATTAAAATCCACTAGTAATATATAATAAAAACTTTATGTAGATAATATAATATAACTTAATATTTTTTTCTAGGAGACTCATTATGTTCCACATTTTTGTTGAGAGTTTTATTTTTCTAATTTGGCGTCTAACTTTCTCTTTTTCACCAACCCATACTCATGGAAGAGTATACTATATACTTTTAACAAATATAGGTATATATAACTTGTACAAGTGGTGAATAGGTGGGTTGAATTAAATTTGATTAAAACAAATCGAATTAACATATGGGCACACATTGTTTAATCATGTCCAAAGTTTATGGGAGAAGTAAATGAGTACTTTTTTTTTATATCACTATTTAATTAGTGTGTGCTTTTTTTTTTTTACAAAGATTTATATGTGTATTCACTTTGAACAATTTCAGACATATAGTGTGTAAAATTAATTTAGATAAAGTTTAATATTAGATATTTCATAGTTTAAGTTGGGCTAAAATGAATGAACTTCAAATGAGACGAAAAATGATTGAACCATTATTACGTGAACTTTATGCAATAATGCATAAATCATTAAATGTCATCTAAAGTTTAGTTTTGTCAAGCATAATATTAGATACTACATATCAAAAGGGGGTATATGTGGGAAAAAATGGATATAATCATACAATGATATTAAAAATAGATCGTCCTATGATATTTTTACAAAATCTATATGAGCAAAAGATGAATTGGACCTAAATGAGCTTAAACAATAGGTCATAGCACCTAGCTTGACCCATCAATTTTACAGGGGACTTACAAAATTATACTAAAATAAACCTAATATTTACCAAAACTAATAATAAAAACTATTACATTTCAAAATATAGCAATATATTATTTACTAAACATATACAACCTCCAACAAAATTAGTAAAGTTGGATCTTTTTTCTCTTTCTTCATATCTTCTCTTCCCACAAATTCTAGCTTCCACAACTCCTCATCTCCATGTACACTTGTATTTCCTTTTATACTATTGTATGTCATATGTATGTTAATATATACAACTGATATACAATAATATATATTGACATACACAAATATACAAGGTCATGCATCATCTAATAATAGGTACATCCATATCCATTTTGTATTCTCAATTATATAATATGGTTATACCTTCATCAAATATGAATTTGATGTCATATATTTACTGTTATTAAATTTAAAATTCTAGATTCGTCTCTCTCGATACTAAAACGTAGGTGTTGGTCCAGACAATAATTGGAGATCTCTAGAGCTAGTTCCCATGATAAAAGCAATAGAAAGGATTAGGGAAGCCTAATATCCCTTGAATTTTGAGATGAGAAGAATTTTCAAATAAGACTTACACTAATTGATTTGTAATAAAAATTTTAGAAAGTACTCTTTGTGTAAAATGTACGATAAGTCATAATTATTTTTTAAATTTAATTTAACATATTTATAAGATATAAAACATAATTATGATTATAATAATACTTGACTCTCAAAATATAAAAGATATCACATAAAGATGTCAAGTTTCCAAACAAGTTGTCTTAAGGGTTAGTAGGCCGCGTCGATCAAGATCAAGTAGTAGTTTTAGCATAATAACATTTTAGAGAATTAGAGTTGGATAAATTAGCATAAAGATACTCTTAACATAATGTGATATAGTCTATTTTAAATCAGCATCGTGCGATTTTTCATAAAAGGTCATCATACCTTTAAGAGTGTCTCTATATACACCTTACGTATGATTTCCAAATCTCAATTATCAATGTGGATTTTATTTGCACGCCCAACAATCTCTCCCTTGAACTAATTAAGTTTTACGTGATCCGTAACAATGATCTACATGTCGCTCCTTGAAATGAGTTATATGTGATATATTACCATGATCTATGAGACCATCAATTTTCTAGATTTATTATGTAAGATTTGTAATATATGAGTTTTGATCACAATTATTTTGTTTACTGAATTTTGAATATATTATTTATACCTATCAAATGAATTTTTTAACTTAAATACGAAGTTTAAGTCAAAACTACTCAATTCTGCCAAACCCATAACTAAAAAGGTTGGTCTACCCTATATGTCACCCACATAACTGATGAGCATTAATGTCAATTGAAGCCCAGATCTAACTTTTATAGTGTTGTGCATCTCCTAGCTAGCTACTTTTGGCATAGTAAAAATAGTAAATCGAGTTTTATGTCATCATTTTGTCGTCTCTATACACGTCTCATAAAATCATTACCTCAAATACTATAATTTGAGCTAAGTCAATCCAAAATATATTTTATGATAACACTCATTTTAGACAAGCTTACATAATTTTCTCCAAAAATCTCACTCATTGAAAATATCCCTACATCTAACTAATCATATGTAACTTCTCATTGTCTTTCAACTAACCTATAAGAGATTCTATTCACATAACCAACAAATAAAAAGGTTAATAGGATTATTCTTTTGGTATATGGTTACACACTTGTAACTAACTAGTGTGTTTGTTAGGAAAGGAAAATGTTTTTCAAGAAAAATATTTTATTTTTTGAAAAATAAGTTGTAAAATTTTGCTCGTAAAATGAGAAAATATGCGTGAAAAAATAGCGGGACTATATGTAATGCTTCCCTAACTCATTACAAAGGTCAACATATAATTTCCTCATAAAAAAATTCAAATTATTCTTAAATAGCATTCGTGGAATGCGTTTTATTCATTGTTAGTTATCATCAATGGAACTCTTTGTTTTCTCCCTTAATAGCATTAACTAAACTAGTAAATAACACACGTTTTCTATCATTACACAACAACGCCACTTTATTGCATATATTTCTACTACTTTATTAATTTAATAATTCTCACATAAATACACATATCTCAAGCATGGGCTAACACACAAGAAAAACGTGGAAAGTCGGGTAAATCCTAAAATTTGACTCGTTAATGTGAAAATATTAATTGAAAAACTGCGGAACTATACGTAATGCATCCACAACACATTATAGAGGTCCTCATATAGTTTTTTTAGAAAAAAAATTGGGTGCCCAAAAGGCACCAGATCCATGGGTTTAATACATACGAAATCGGTGAAAGTCAGGTAATTCCTTAAATTTTGCTTGTAAATGAGAAAATATGCGTGAAAAAAATGGTGGGACTATATGTAATGCTTCCCCAACTCATTATGAAAATCCTCATAAAGTTTTCTCAGAAAAAAATTCAAATTGTTCATAAATCGCATTCGTGAAATGCGTTGTATTCATTGTTAGTGATCTTCAATGCAGCTCTTTGTTTTCTCCCTTAATGTCATTAACTAAACTAGTAAATAACAGACGTTTTCTATCATTACACAACAACGCTACTTTATTGCATTTATTTTCACTACTTTATTAATTTAATTATTCTCACATAAATACACATATCTCAAGCATGGGCTAACATAAGAGAAAAACGGTAAAAGTTGAGTAATTCCTCAAATTTGACTCGTAAATGTGAAAATATTCGTGAAAAAAAATGCAGGAGTGCTATACGTAATGCATCCCCAACTCATTACAGAGGGCCTCGTATAGTTTTATTTAAAAAAATCAGTGCCCAAAAAGTGTCTGATTCATGGGCTAATACACACAAATTGGAGAAAGTCGGATAATTTCTAAAATTTTGCTCGTAAATGAGAAAATATGCGTGATAAAAATGGTGGGACTATATATAATGCTTTCCCAACTCATTACAGAGGTCCTCATAAAGTTTTCTCAGAAAAAAATTCAAATTGTTCATAAATCGCATTCGTGAAATGCGTTTTATTCATTGTTAGTGATCATCAATGCAGCTCTTTATTTTTTTTCCTTAATGTCATTAACTAAACTAATAAATAACATACGTTTTCTATCATTACACAACAACTCCACTTTATTGCATGTATTTCCACTGCTTTATTACTTTAATTATTCTCACATAAATATACATATCTCAAGCATAGGCTAACACACAAGAAACATGGCGAAAATCTAGTGATTCCTAAAATTTGGCTCGTAATGTGAAAATATTAATGAAAAATATGCGGGACTATACGTAATGCATCTCTAACTTATTCCAGAGGTCCTCATATAGTTTTTTCAAGAAAAAAATTTGGGTGCCTAAAAAGCGCCAAATACATGGGCTAATACACTTGAAATCATCGAAAGTCCGGTAATTCATAAAAAAAAATCTTCTAAATGAGAAATTATGCAATGAAAAAAATGGCGGAACTATATGTAATGCTTCCCCAACTTATTACGGAGATCCTCATATATTTTTCTCAGAAAAAAGTTGAAATTATTCATAAATCGCATTCTTGAAATGCGTTTGATTCATTGATAGTGATCATCAATGCAACTCTTTGTTTTCTCCCTTAATATCATTAATTAAACTAGTAAATAATAGACGTTTTCTATCATTACACAACAACACCACTTTATTGCATATATTTCCACTACTTTGTTAATTCAATTATTCTCACATACGTACGTAATGCATCCTCAACTCATTACAAAGGTCAGGTGCCCAAAAGGTGCCAAATCCATGGGCTAATACACACGAAATCGGCGAAAGCCAGGTAATTCCTAAAATTTTGCTCCTAAATGAGAAAATATGCGTGAAAAAATCTTCGGTACTATACGTAATGCATCCTCAACTCATTACAAAGGTCAGGTGCCCAAAAGGTGTCAAATTCATGGGCTAATACACACGAAATCGGCGGAAGCCAGGTAATTCCTAAAAAATTTCTCCTAAATGAGAAAATATGCGTGAAAAAAATGGCGGGACTATATGTAATGCTTCCCCAACTCATAACGGAGGTCCTCATATAGTTTTCTCTGTAAAAAATTCAAATTGTTCATAATCGTGGAATGTGTTTTATTCATTGTTAGTGATATTCAATGCATCTCTTTATTTTCTTCATTAATAACATTAACTAAACTAGTAAATAACATACGTTTTCTATCATTACACAACAACTCCACTTTATTGCATATATTTTCTCTACTTTATTAATTTAATTATTCTCACATAAATACACATATCTCAAGCATGGGCTAACACACAAGAAAACACCGAAGGTGGGGTAATTCCGAAAATTTTGCTCGTAAGTGCGAAAATATTAATGAAAAAAACCGTGGGATTATACATAATGTATCCCCAACCCATTACAGAAGTCCTCATATAGTTTTTTCAGAAAAATGTTCTGGGTACCCAAAAGGCACCAAATTCATGGCCTAATACACACGATATTGGAGAAAGTCGGGTAATTTCTAAAATTTTGCTCGTAAAAGAGAAAATATGTGTGAAAAAAATAGCGGGACTATATGTAATGATTCTCCAACTCATTACAGAGGTCCTCATATAATTTTCTCATAAAAAAATTCAAATTGTTCATAAATCGCATTCGTGGAATGCGTTTTATTCTTTGATAGTGATCATCAATGCAGCTCTTTATTTTCTTCCTTAATAGCATTAACTAAACTAGTAAATAACAGACATTTTCTATCATTACACAACAGCTCCACTTTATCGCATATATCTCCACTACTTTATTAATTTAATTATTCTCACATAAATACACATATCTCAAGCATGGGCTAACACACAAGAAAAATGGTGAAAGTCGGATAATTTTTAAAATTTGGCTCATAAATGCGAAAATATTAATATAAAAAATTGTGGGACTATACGTAATACATTCCCAATTCATTACAGAGGTCCTCATATAGTTTTTTCAGAAAAAATCTCTGGGTGCCCAATAAAATTGAAAAATATTTAAAATGTAATTATTTATTATTTTGAATGGCATACAGCTGGTTTGTTGTTTCCTTAGTCACCCATTATAGCTAACATTGTCCACAAAAACCAACAATATTTTCTTACTTCTGTAATGTACATCCAATTGTATGTCCACATTTCATCATTAAATAAATGGAGGAATTCCAGGATATTAATTTGTTACAGAAGGTTATGAATAAATTTGGTAAGTGCTGCAAGCAATAATGAAATTCTTCCAACATATTTTTAAAATCTTAACTTATAAGAAACATGACTTGCAATATTAAATTTGACTTTCCGAAATTCTAGCTCCTGACTTATAAGAAACATGACTTGCAATATTAAATTGAATGAAAAAGAATCATTCAATTTGCATTAACATCAAATGCAACAGCAGTACAACATTATTAAGAAAAAAATAACTATGCATTTACACTCTATAGATCTTCAAATTTTTCATAGATCAACATTATATCCAACTAGATTTTCACTGTTCATACATATAAACCTTAGATATGTAGATCTGGAGAACCATTTCATAGTTATTAGCTTTTGGAGATTTCAAGATTGTGCTTTCAGGAAGATCAACAGCTCAACAAAAAGGAAGTTCCATTACTAGTATCATCCCACATTAACTACTCTCTATCTACCGGTAAGTTGGTTGGCAATGAAGGTTGACCATAGCAATAGTCCAAAGAATTCACCACGATCAACAACTCGAACAATGAGATTACACATACTGCTTTAGCATGCTTCAAAAGTACGTCAGCCAGCAAGTGGATTAGCATGAATGGTCACCCGGTTGAGCCTGATCTCGGCAAGGGGTTTATCACCTGGTCCTGTTGGAGTCTGCAAAATTTAGAAAAGAAGTGACTTAGGTGATAGCCAACTAAATGACACTACTGTAAAGGGTCTTATAGATCAACATATATACTGAAAACAGAGTGTCATGCTATAAAGTCAATATCTCTGTCTGTTTTATAAGTAATAATGCTGAATAAGATCCAAGAATCACCAATGAGCATAGCTGCTAGAAAATGGTAGATTACTCTGCATTCCAAAATGAGCGAGCATCAGTCCGGGCATACCTTTTCCATGAGATCGAGAACCTCAAATCCATGTATCACTTTCCCAAAGATGGTGTACAATCCATTGAGATGTGGTTGCTTGGCATACGTAATGAAAAACTGGCTCCCATTGGTATTAGGGCCACTGTTGGCCATTGCCAACATCCCCCTTGCATTGTGCTGGATGGAATGCAAAACACACAAGATTCAGAAAATTAAAAAGAGGCGGTCGCTGACAGTTACGAGTGAAAGAAGACAAAAACATGCTAGACATAATGCATCATCGACATAGTGTAGTGCATGTATAATCAGATCCATATTGACTAGTTTAGAATCAATTTAATCAAATCAAGAGACCCCCATGAAGCAGTTGAGGTGCCAAACGATTGAAAACAAGAATAAGGGAAAGAAGAAATCAGAATGTTCTTTCTTTTTAGAAATAAGAAATTTCATTAATGGCATCACGTAGATGCAAAGAAATAACAAAAAAGTGATGCCTACAAAAGATGATGTTAGCTCCAATGCAAGTGAGCCAAATTAATTCTGGGAGCTAACAAAAAAAAAAAGCTCAGGGAAACTTACTGGGGAAAGGCAACTATAGAGTAACAAAAGACATCTAACCTTGAGTGCATGATTTGTGAAACTACATAATATCATTAATCAGACACTAAAGTTCTTATTTAGTTTTTTAACAACAGAGTATCATCATTAAATTACCATGAAACAAGAACACTTTGCACTTGCAAAGCTAAACAAACTTTTGTAAAAGGTGTAACAGAGGCTACAGCCCATATTACAGAATCTCCTAGGTCTATGGGATCACCAATAACAATGTTCTATATCAAGAACAGATCAAACTTGATACTGTAAAAGGATGATTTAGGAAGTTGCTGAATATATTAGACATAAATCCATAAGAACAAATGTTGCAACAAGTACCTTGAGAGACTCCCTTATCTCGTCATTGAACTTTTTTCCCCAAATACTTGTCCCACCTTTCCCTGTACCTGTTGGGTCACCACCTTGGATCATGAAACCCTTTATGTTTCTATGAAATATGGTCCCATCATAATAATCACTTGAGCATAACGCCAAGAAATTCTGCAACCAAAGGGAACTTAACGTTACTACAAATGATATCTCCATCGTCCAATTAAAACAAACACCAAATATTACTAGTTTCGCCACTCAACCTAATTGAAAAATGACTGCTTCCAGATAATAATGGAACAAAGTATAAACCAAAAAAAAAAAATTAATAATTCTGCAAGCAATCATGGCTTTAAAGGAGCAAGCAAAATATCATGATAAGAGAGGACTTTCAAGTTTCAAGGAGAATAATAAGTCTACTTATACCATGAAGCTTATGCTTTTTTCGGTTATGAAATAATGTTTACCGCTTCATAAATCCCTCTATGTACCCAAGCATATGGATTAGGAATCGGACATACTACTTCATGCACTTTGTCGCATGGGATTGAACATAGGTATTATACAATGGTATACATCATACGCGAGAAATTTGAATTACAAATTTTTATGTACCTGAATGTAGCATAGGCCTATGGATTAGGAAATAGAAATACTGTATCAGACACTAGGTACTGGGTAGTATGTAAATGAATATAAGTGATGTGCAACGGTAAATATATTAGAAATGAGCAACTCAATGTTTTAGACGTTTTTGATGTAGTTCAATAGATCTCAACAAAGTCATACCGATATCCTAGATGTTGAGACAGGAACATTAATGTGAGAAAACCCGGTAATAGATTGATCATAGAGATATCCTTCTCAAAAAATGATTGATTACAGAAATATATAATTTTTGTAACTTTCTGCTATAATAGTGACATTTAAAAAAAGAAATTGAAAAGCCAATCATGCTAGATAGATCCATAAGCAGAATATACAGCATCCAATAAGAGCAAACAAATTTCTTTGTGCCTGCATGGGTGTGGGTGTGTATCACAGAATATATCAATCAAGTAAGCATATGCTGTGGGCATCTGATCTAGGCCTGACAAAGAAGTAATCATCATTAGTTGCCTAGGTTCCATCATGATTTGTTTCAACTAACTACTAATAAAAAATAATGTTTCAATTAGTTGAGGTAAGCAAGTTCAGAAATGTAGCTATGATGTTTGTTATTTAATGCTTATGGCATTTTCTCAATTGTAACCTCTCATGTTGAAGATATTATGATCTGTTACTTTGACTTGTGAGTTTACAATCATGGTCTATTTCTATTTTTTATAGACGGATGGAAGGAAGCACTTCTCTCGTCTTGCGATGAAAAGTTATAGACATACAAGAAGAAATGGTTTAGGATAGGGGTACCTTGGCTAAGGACCTAGGTCACCTTAGCAATTGTTTGGGGTTAAGCAGCCAGAAGGAATAAATGGGTATGCACTTGAAATTCATATTAGGACTAACCTCAAGGCAATGATAAGGCTAATTTGGCACAAACTCATACTTCAAGTTGTTACACCTACTGTTTTTGAAAGCCAAGGCTTTGTCTCTTAAACCGATGAATCAATGTGAAGCAATGGGCTATCACCTCATTGATGAAGTGATACAGTTTAGAGGCGTGTGCACTTCAAATAATGGTACACGGAGTGATCTCAAGGATAAACAGTCCATCCTTTGAATCTCAACTTCGAGGAGTTTGGATTAATATCTACATCATAGTAGTATATTAAGTGTTGAAATTAGTTGTTTAATTGAAATTTTATAATTATATATACAAATTCATATATGTTTGGTATCTTTAATTTTTCATAAATTATGCGCTTCACCCCTTGCTTTTCACCTCAAGCCCATGGATTTAGTCTCTTTTTGAGCTTTTAGCTTTTAAAACCCTGGTCATAACAACCTTTTTAGAGTACAAATGAAGGAGTATATCTTTACAACCTTCCTTGGAGCCTGGAGTGCAAAGATCTCATTACTAATTATTTTTCCCTCCTTTTACCCCAAATAAGAAAAATGAAAGATCTAAATCAATTATTTGCCAAGCACCATAAATAGAAGGTTTAGCATGTGAATGAGGCATCCTTGAAAAGTCTGATTACAAGGGTTTTCTTAACAAAACTTTACAAGAGCCAACCCCAACGTGTTTGGGATTGAGATGTAGCTGTTGGTTGGATAAATATTTACAAAGGTCTTTCCCTCCTTATGTTCTTATTAGTATCTCCTACAATTTGTGATCATCATGAGATAACTGTTTGTTCTTCTGTTCAAATTCTATCCTCAAACCCAAAAGAAAGAAAGATTTCAGTTTCTATTGATTGCTTTAAACATTTATTAGAAAAGGAACTTTCAATTAGATGAGTAACAATGAAAATATCAACAGGACCATTTTTCTCAATAGCTGAGAAAAAACCCCAACTTGTTTGGGATTGAGATGTAGTTGTTGGTTGGATAAAGATTTACAAGGGCCTTTCCCACCTTCTGTTCTTTATAAGTATCTCCTACAATTTGCGATCATCATGAGATAACTGTTTGTTTTTCTGTTCAGATTCTATCCTCAAACCCAAAAGAAGAAAAGATTCCAGTTTCTATTGATTGCTTCAAACATTTATTAGAAAAGGAACTTTCAATTAGATGAGTATTGAGTAACAATGAAAATATCAACAGGACCATTTTTCTCAATGCCCGAGAAAACAATTATGCTTGTTTAACGAAAGGGAGATCTTGAGAAGAAACACTTTCTTTTTTCTGGAAAGTTGAATTAGAATACCAACCCATCCTGCTCTAACACAAACAATTTGTATTTGCAATTTAATAAATTCCCCAAACTCAGCTGCTTATTTGAAATGACATCATGTTTTCTTCCTTCTTTTTTTCTTTTGGTTATTTGAGGTAAGATCATTGCATCCACTGTAACTATATCTTTTTATGGCTGTTCCAGAAAACTGTTAGCCTACAGAGGTCGGATACACATACTCCTTGTGCCCGTTTGGAATAATACTTCAAAGGGATGTAGCAGATAACTCCTCCAGGCTCCAATGCCACTTACCAGATAGACTAAATTATGTTTCCCAGGAAGATGCAATGCTCCAATTTTATCTGATGTACCAGAAAGATAAATTATTTGATACACTTGAGCAGGATATATTATGTAGTTGTCCCCCATCCCAATTATGTGATTCACTTTGACAGGGCACAGATTTTAAGAAAGAAATGAGACTTTTGAAACTCGTGGTTTAAAGCAAGTAGTAGATATTTGTGTGACTATAAATCGTATCATTAAGGATAAGATTGGAAGTTTAAAATTAATTGATTTTCAAATATAATTTATCATTCTTTATGGAAGGACTAAAACAAAGGTTCAGCAAATAAATTGGGGCAGAGGGATCATAATCGGTTCTTATGAATTGCACTAATGACAAATTTTTGAAGGAGGATTGATGCAGCAACAACTGTTAAGCCCATCTTGGTCCATTAAACTTAGAAATGCAAAGTAAGAGAGACTTATAGTCAAACTGGAAGACATTTGGGCTAAAATATGGCTTGTCAAAGGAAAATTTAATTAAAAAGTTTTAACATTTAAGCATGAAGAAGTTCAGCAGGAGAGAAAATGGAAGAACAGTACAGGCATTAGACAAAATATACAGATGAATGGTAAATCCTTCCTTAACAATGAATCAAGACAGCATAAATAAATGTCCACGGATATTCATAATATAAAGATCTTATAAGGTCAACCCTGAGTCCCTGACTGCCGTAAACCTGTTTTCAGATCCCCAAAAGTCAATGCCAACAGAAAAACCTTTGCATTGATATAATAGGGAAGAATAAATGGCTTTGGGGATGTTACATGGATAATAATGATATCTGAAGGAAGCTGATTATTGCTATATATTGTGAGAAGGATGAGTGTAGCCACTATAGATGAATGCTTCAGGGAGACTCTGGAAGGTAAAGATACATTTTGTCTCAGGTAAAAGCTGTTATAGTATACTGTTGAAGAAGATAGGTCATAGGGATAATATTTGGCCTAGGAAGATAATTTGGAAAACAAAAGCTCCAATTATCGTTAGCTTGTTCAGGATGGACTGCAATCTGGCGAATATGTCTCACTCAAAACTATTTACAGAAGAGGGGGTTTTCTTTGTGCAGTAGATGCTACTTATGTTAAGAAGACCTGGAAACTACCGCATTTTATTTGTGTCAGGAGCTTATTATGATGCTGGACATCTCAAAGGGTACCCAAAGAGTGAAGCAGATATGGAAGATCAGCCCTCTGTGCATCTTCTACCTTATGGCTGGAGAGAAACAAAGCATGAAGGCCATAGAATTCACATCTCTAGAGACGAAATTAAATGTTTGCATGATCTGTTTTATTGGTGTAAAAGCAATTTATTAGTTGGTCAAGACCAATACATGGATTTTCTAGAGTTGTTAGGAAGAATAGAGTAGCAACTTGTATGAGTCATGTTTTCTTTTATACCAGCTAGGTAAACTTCCAATAAAATTTTACCTTATAAAAATAATAGTGAGGAAATAATGTAATAATTATTATCAGATGGATGCAACAAATGATTCCTCATTGCTAAATATCCAACACATATAATGAAGGGAAGAAGCCCATGAGTCTGGAGCTATGCTACTGAAGAATCATTAACATTTGGGGATTACAAAAAATAATGAATTCTCGGTGAGTAAGTAGAGAATACCTAGGGAAGGAGACAACTCTCTCAAAGAAATTAGGCAAATGGCCCCCTAACTTCAAAGGACAGGATGCCTACTCACAAACATATCACAGTGACCACGCTCGGACTACTTTTTACCAAAAATACACATCCACTCAAAGTCCTAAGACCATGTATGAGAAGGGCTGAAGCCCGCACAGTGCTCAAAGAACAAATAAGTTGGTGACTTGATGATAGGGGAGCAGGCGACCAAAGCCCCCTGTGAAAAGTACAAAACTCTTTCTACTAGAACAAGCACGGGAAATAAAACTATTATCAAACGCGTTGATCAAAGGATTTTACCTCTGCTGGACCTAAGCTGTAAAGTGGGAACCATAAAAGGTAAAGACCAAAACTACCACCCACTACCAAATTGGAAGAAGAACAAAACTATCAAATTGCAAACAAAGTTCTTAACTTTTTGCAACCAATTTCAGGCAAACATAGAAACAAACAGCTAATGAACCCCCACGGCACCCCACCGCGCCCCACCCCCTCCAGCCAGAGCTAGAGTGCCGCAAGGGGGTTCAAATCACCTTCCTCAAATATTACAACATATATACACTGTCAAAATCATTTTTTATATATAATAGATGTTGAACCACCTTGAATTCTTATTATATTTAGTTCATTATATTTTGAATCCCCTTAGTGCACATACTGTTTCTGCCACTCCCGCAACCGCCAAGACAACTACGACCACAATAACATACCTAGTGTAGTCCCACGAGTGAGTTCTCGGAGGGTAAAGACCCACCCACGAATTGTTAATATCTTTCAGAATTAGAATAACTAGTCACACTCTATGTCTACAATAGCCAGATTCTTCGAAACCCTTCTTAGAGAAAAAAGTGAAAAAGGAGACAAGAATTCAATTTTAGCTTACTTACAACAAAATTAATATCATAAAAAACCAAACTTTAAAAGAAAATTAAGAACCTCTGCAGTTCTTGGTACTTCATCACAGAAGATTTCGCACTTGATGTCACCTAGATTTGTATGAAGTGTCACTGACTGCAAAAACACCAAAAAATTGCTAGTGATTTCAATTTCAATAACAATAATAAAACACAAAAAAATATCGCAAAAAACATGAAAAACACACCATGTTTTGCTGCTTGTGTATTCAGATTACTGGAGCTGACAGGGAGCTGTTCTCTGCTTAATGCAAAATTTGACCCGACCCGTTTTCTCAATGAGCCTTTCGGGTTTTTCTTTTACCCTTTCCCCCAATACTATATAAAAACCCTAATAACCTAAAACAGAGTTAAAAAAAAAAAAAGTTGCCGCCTTTTCCCAATTATCTCTTCCCGCGTTTTTTCTTACTTCTTCTTCAATGGGGGATAAGCAGTTGATTGTTCCGGTGAATGAATTGAGTCTAATAATCGTTATATTTAGCGTTGGAGAAACAAAAAAATGGCACATACCATAGCGATGCCTGTGGATGGAGATGTCATTTATAAGTAGGCAATATGTTTTAGTAATAGTGAAAATTTGGATGATATTTAAAGTTTAATCACTTTATAAATAATGAGTCTTTAATTATTGATAATATATAGTAAAACAATATATCCCGAAAGTTTAAATACAAAGTATTATGTAAATTTGTATTATCTTTTGAAAACTCTCGTTTGTAATTAATAATTATATACACTTCATTTTGAAAAATTTATCCGCCTAAAAATATGTCGATATGTTAAATCTTTTTACAAAAATAAGATTTTTGATTTTGTGAAAGTGTGCCATCTCCCGAACTAATTAGGTGATTGATTATTCACCAACACTATGAAGTTCTTTGTAAAAAAAAAAATCACAGAAGAGATTCAATTGATAGTGATATATTTCCTCAATTTAAATTTGTTCGGTTGATTTTGATTTAATATAAAAAAAAAAAATCTTGTGATCTTAAAATAAGCATCAATCTTCAAATTTATCTCGAAATATCAATTTGTTCATGAAATTTAATCACATTTTCTTCAAAATATTCTCAAATTGTTATTCACAAAACTTAGGCATGTTCATATTTCAAAGACTCAAATTTATCAAATTTCAAGAGATGAAACAATCGTCACTCGATAGCTTAAAATTGACCAGTACAAAACCACATGATCTATCTTCGTTAGCATACTCTACTGGCACTAGCCTAACGCCATGCCTGCTCGTCTCCTTTAAATTCTATGATTAGACGGGAGCTCCTTGTAACTTAATCGTGTAATCTTAAACATTAGACGGAGTATCAAAATGCCCTTATTTGTATCCAAAATCACAAAATTGCCACTAAATTACTCCCTTTAACTGCCATAACAGAACGGACTCTATCAGCTAAAAACTTCTGAAAAATGAACAAGTCAATCCCCGTTTTTTCCTTACATGTAATTATAACCTTATCCATACCCTTTTTCGTCTTTTCACTCCGAACCGGACTACCACGCCTATCCGACCCATGCAACCAACCGCCGGCGGATCTCCGATTACTCCAAACCGATCAAACGACGGTACTAATCAACGGCTACTCCGAACACCGGATTCCATTACTCCACTCAATCGCCGCCACTTACGCCGCCGCGTCCTCCGTCGCCGCCGTCATCATCCTCTGGAGCAATCCTTCAACTCCGCCACAAATCCTATCAGATCTCTCCCAAAACCTCTCCCTCTCCGCCGCCAGCGCAACACCAATCACCATCCTCCGTCAACCTTCCTCCAGCCTCAACCTCCGTTTCCACCCTCACACATCAATCACCACCCGATCCGTCCTCATCTGCGACGACGACATCGAACCGGACATAAACTCAATAAACTTCGCTTTCAACATCTGGAAATCCAACACAGATCGCTTAATCGGATTCTTCGTCAGATCTCATAACTACGACTTAACACATAAATCCTGGATCTACACAATGGAAACCCAGAAATACTCAATCATGTTAACAAAATTCATGATCTTAAACTTCCATTACCTCCATCAATACACATGCAACAAAGAATACTCGAAACTGAAACTCATAGTAGACGAAAAGAACAACTGTGAAGACATATTGATGAACTTTGTGATAGCGGAGCAAGTGAAAAAGGGTCCGATATTGGTGGGTGCGAAGAAAGTGAGGGATTGGGGAGATGCAAGGAATGAAGGTGAAGGTATGAAGGAAAGGGAAGTGGGTTTGAGTAGTAGAAAAGGAGAGCATAGGAAGAGGAGAGGAGAGTGTATTGGTGAGTTTCATAGGTTATTGGAGAAGATGCCATTGAAGTATAGCTATGGAAAAGTGATGGAAGCCATTGGAGAACAAGGTTTATGTGAAAAAGGTGGTAAGTTGGTGTATTGTGATAAACAAATGTTTAGATGAAATTATGAGAATTTTCCTAATTTTTATTTTATTTTATATGTTTTTTTCTTCCAATAATGTATAATTCAAAAAAAAAAAAAATTGTGTGAAAAACTAAATTTGGAGAAGAAACCATATCATAGAAAAATATATAAGTAAAGAAGATATAACAAATAATACGAGATATATTACATAATATTATTTTAAAAAGACAGTAATAATAATAAAATAATGTGATAATACGAAGTACAAGAAATAATATGTAATAGAAATCGAAAGACAAAAACTAGAATAGTGCAAATTAGGGGTGGGCATAAATACCGAAAAATCAAACCAAATCGAACTAATTTTGTTCTTCGGTTTCGGTTCTTTGGTTTTTCGGTTCGGTGTCAATGTTATTTTTGTAGAAGTTCGATTCTTCGGTTTGGTGTTCGGTGTAAGGGTCTCAAAACTTCGGTGCACTGAAGAACCGAACTTTTATTTTAAAAAAATTAAAAATTAAAAATATTTTTTTATATGTATTATATACTATATTAGAAGAGTCTGGGATTTTACTACCAAAAGTGGGCCCCATCTCCTTCCACTTAAATAATATTTTTCAACCTTATCATGGTAAAAGTTGAATTTATTATCCTTTACATTTAATTTTATATGATATTATTTTTTCTATAAAATCATTATATATGTTTTA
>JAJOOS010003801.1:0-11833 GCA_029582725.1 Solanum chiquidenum
GTCTTGTAGAACATCTTCATCAAGTAGTAATTAAATTAATTAACCATTTTAACCATCTTATAGAAGTTTTCAAAGCTCACTTTTTATATTAACCTATACATTACTATTTGTTTGCTAAACGTTAATCGTTTGCAATTAACTGAAGCCAATGTTCAACAATCAAAGTTAATTACATAGATTAACATAAACTTATTAATTTAATATAGATTCATCACCAAAAAATATCCAAAGAAAGTTACCGATTTTATTTTATTTTATATATATAAAAAAGAGCACATATTATTAATCATACAAAAGAGAAAAAGTAACTTAATTCAATAGAACTCATTCAAATATTAATTAATTATATAACGTAGAATATTGAGTTTCGTGTTTTAATAAAAAAACAAAGTAAGAGTTAGACTTTAAAATATGTAAAAAATAATCACATGTTATATCAATTGTATTTTAAATTTAGCAATATAAAAGGTTCAAACAATGTCAAACGTTTAGCACTTAGAGATCAATAAAAAAATAAAAAATAAATAAATAATAATAATATATATATATATATACTTGTACTACTTATATATAAGTGGCAATAATCTACTACTTAGCACATGACAAGTGTTGGATGATATGTGCTTAAATAGTGTTGTACATTCTTCTTTTATGGTTGTACCTTTAAAATTTAAATTATTGGACAATTTAACACCATTATATATATATATATATATGAACAACTTCATACCATTAATTGAAATTAGGTCTTATAGAATCATAAAATCAAATCATACAATAAGGACTAAGTACTACATTTTATGAAGATCAATTAAAGAAGAAGAAAAAACAATCACAATAAAAAATCATGAATCCAAAATTATGAAGAGTCGTTTGGTTGGGAACAAGTTATCTCAAAATTAATTATCATAAGATTAGCTATGTTGGGACAAGTTATCCCAAGGGATATGTTATTCCATCACTGTGGTATAAATGGCTGTATAAGTTATTCCAAGCTGACAACCAAACAAGACACCAAAATTTTATTTCTAAATTATTTTTTATCCCAAAACTATTTATTTTTATTCTTCATACCAAATCATCCCTAAAAGTAAACCTCGAACTCCACTTTATTTATTCTTTATCTGCGTTTTTAGCTCTCTTTTTTCCCCTCTCTTTACCTACTTCACCCTCTTCTCTAACTTGCTCCTTTTCCTTTTTCTCTCATTCCAACTTTTCCAAGATCTAAAGTTTACGAACTTTCTAATATTTACCCACTTATTAGCACTCTGACTTATTTTCATGTTTTAATCTTAATTTAAAATTATTTTTTAATTTTCAAAATATAATATTAAACATTAATTAATAGGCAGTATAATAAAATAATTACTACTCCATTTTATATGTCAAATCCAACTTTTCGTTGCAAATAAAAGATAACCTGAGGACATAAAGGCTAAAAATTTAAATGCGTCCTACAATTTCCAAAAAGCAATCGTTTAATTTAATTCTTTTAAAATATATTGACTCATTCTTTTTTTCCCTAGCTTTTTATATATATCAATAACATACTCCTCTATCCCTAATTACTTGTCCTTTTTTGAATTAGCACATATATTAAGAAATTAATAATGACATAGCGAGTTTACCATTTTACCCCTATTAATTATGAAATGGATGACAAGTTCTGCATTTTTCAAAGTAATTAGTCATTTAATTGAGGATATAATAGGTAAAAAAAATTGTTCTTTCTTAATTTGTCAAAATGAACAAGTAATTATGAACAATTATAAAAGGAAAAGTGAACAAATAATTAGGGACATATGAAGTATTAATCCAACTACTTCTAAACTAATAAATATAGGTACACATTATATATTTTGGCCGTCATTCAGTCAGACTTGAAAGTGACTTTTAGGCGTATATGGGTATCTTCTCTTTTTCTCAATAACTCGTGCTTTAAAATTACATGAAAATTTAATTGTTACGATAAAATGGGGGGAATAATTAATTGTAAATTGTTATGATAAAATGGGGGGAAATAATTAATTATATTTTAAATTTGTTAATTGACTTAAATAACTATTTGTGTTTATCCTAAAATAGTACAATTGAATTTTTATGATGTTAAAGAACACATGTTTAATTAATTCTTTTAAAATATATAGTGAATTAAATTTAAATTTGAAATAACATTAATCTATTTAATTTTTGATAAATAGACATAAAGAAGTATCAAGAAAAAGGAAAATAAACTACATTAGAAAAGTAATATTAAAGAGAGAGAAGAAAATAAGAACGACAATTTTACAAACATTGCTTTTACTGACTTTTTAATTTGTGTAATAAATTACTTCTTTAAAAAAAACAAAAAAGACAAGTTTTAGATGGAGAGGTGCAGTGGGGTAGGAGTAAGAGTAAGAAGAAAAAGACAAGTTACAAAGATACTAAGACTATAAAATAGATTTTTATTTCTTAAGTGGTGGACTCGCCCATTAGGTGAGTGTACATGCATTCATTAACTTCGGAAAAAAAATTATATATATGTATATATATTTATTTTAAAAAATTGATATAAATTAAAATATAATTAACAATATAATCATAAAGAAGAAAATAGTGTCATTATATTGTTGATACAAGCTAGAGAATTCATCCACGAGAGAGAGTGAGGTTCACTAGGTCACGAATGGTGATTTCGGCAAATTCAAAGCGGGCAATACCCTCAACCTTTTGCTTTGATTGTGCTGTGATATTTTTATTATTAATATTTCCCTTCACATCATAATATCATTCTACTTTAGTGATGTCATTGTCATATGTCACAACGTAATATTTCTCCCAATACTTGGCATCATATACTATAAGATGGAGGGTTTTTCACATCATAATATTCATACACACCACGAGTATTGATAAAACAAAATAAATAGTAATGGGTGCTAAGCTTACAGTTATAGAAAATAGGTGCAAAGATGATATTGAAATTAGAGTTTGGGTTCCTCCGTCTCGACCCGACAGATTTCATAGCATTATCAGAATTGAAGCAAATGGTGGATGGAAGGAAGTGAATTCCAAGAATTTCATCCATGCAGACGCTACGATTCTTGATGATGTTGATGAAGATGAACGTGTGTCGTCTACTATGTTAATGATGTTTGTTGATGGTGTTTATACTGGATATTACTTTCTTCTGACAGACTTGGCTAAATATGCCAAAGTCATCTGTAACAGAAATGAAGAAGGGATTTTTGTTGTTCAAGGAATCAAATCAACCTTCAACTTCTGCAGATTCAAGTAATTTTACAACTTCAAATGTTACTATATACACTACTTTTGGTTTTTAAATTTTCTCAATTAATTAAATTAATGTGCGTGCTTGTATAGTGTTGAAGTGTGTGACTATCTCATCTAAAATTGTCTATGATGATTGCAATCTTTTGGTAGTTTTCCATGTCAATGAATGGTTTGTGTTCTCAGAATACCTAGGTGCAAAGAGCTGTTATATATACCTCGAGGATGAATGCAGAAAGAAAGATGTTTTTGTTTGATAACATGTCCACAAATACAGCCCACCCCACAAATAGAGTTTTAGATGAGATGATCACATTTATTAGTTTTCAACACGCCTCTCACGTGCAGGCCTAATTCTTTTTCATGGCCAAGCACGTGAAATTTCTTTTTTTAATTTTGGGTGACAGCCTCTGTCTGCTCTAATACCATGTTGAAGTGTGTGATCATCTCATCTAAAAGCTTAAGCTGTTAGAGAAAACACACTTTTATTAGTTAATTATATTTTCAACATATAGCATAAAATGTTGTTTTAATTGATTTCGTTATGCCACGTACATTAATTTATTTCTCAGGGGATGCGCCATTTTTCCCTATCTCAGAGGAAACAAAAAGGAGATCATTTAAAGCTGGTATATTCTGAACTATTTAATATTTTAATTCCCTCTTCTTCTTCATAATATTTTTATTATATACAGTTATTTGATGTTTGGGGTATACAACAACGCACTAATTATCTCCAATTCTTGATTTGCTTGTCTCCAGATTCTGATAATCATCAAGATCCAGGCAGTAGAAACTCAAATGTTATAATAGATGATGTATTGTGATACCATTTTAATTTTTCAACACACGAACGTGCTTCAAGTTAATTATCTTAATATGTATTTTTGTGGGATTATGTTTATGTTGTAATATCTTTATTCCAACTTAATTAAAATAATGTATGGATCGAAGATTGATATCTCATTTCTAGATCTCCTAATTTTGGATTATAAAATGAATTTAGTAGAGGAAGACTGATGTGAGTGCATGGATGATGGATAACATGTGACACATTGCTAGGAAAAGACAGAGATTTTGTCAAAACTTTGATACAACTTCTTGAGGGGTCGACAGTCGATAAAATAACCCTTTTTTGTTTTCCTTTTTTCTAACTTTATTTTCTGCCTCTTATTTCATTCATATTACTTTATTTTTTTGGATCAAAACTAATTTTCCTCACTCTCTTAATTCAGATGTAACTTACACATTTTGTCCTAACTTTAGTCCTGAAGTTGCCACATATATTCAGTTAACCGATCATAATTAAAGGTTTAAAATAGAGATCTTGATAAGTAAAATTTTATCTGAATAAAATTTAGAGCGCTTGATATGGACTAGGCATGTTTGATCGATCAAATTAAACGTATAATTTAATGGGGAAATGTTATGAATTTTGGAGCTTGCTTAAGAACGAAACTTTTAAATTAAAGTCTCAGTAAATTCGTTGATCCATACATGTAGCATTTTAAATTAAAATTTAAAAATATGTTTTTAAAAAAAAATTAAATAGTGAGTTGCCCGATGAGGCCCGTAACCTTTGTAGTGATAGATTGGACTAACTGTTTTATGGCCCGTCAAAATGATGAGTTAGTCGAATCTAATCGGCTAAATTTAAAAATCTGCATGAACTAACTTAAATAGATTGAATCAACTCATTTTAGCAGTCCTAGATAAACTGGAACAAGTATAGAAGTCTCCCAAACTATTTAGTGGTTGTTTAGTATGAAGTATAATAATAGTGTTGAGTGTGGTGTATATGTAATGCTAATATTAAAGATGTTTATATTAGTTATATTTGGATTAGTTACGTTGTGATTTTTTCTTATGTAATGTTTGACTTAGTGTATCATAAATAACATGCATTACATAAAAAAAAATTAAAAAAATTAATTACAAATATACCGTCCACATAATGATGAAAATAATGTGAAAAAAGTGGTGAGAGGCAATTTTGTCTTTGATTATGTGTGTGCATTAAAACTCTGTACATCACTAATATTATATATTTTTATGCATTAGTAATACACAATAGAGTTTACATATAAATTTAAAATTATATTAAATAAAATATTAATGATACACAAATCTAATACATACATTATTTTTATTAATACAAAATATCAAAGGACCTCGTAATTTTTTAAACAAAAAAAAGAAAAGAATATTGTGGATTCTCAAAACCTAAAATGTTATGGTTTATGTCCTCCGTGTACTTGTTTTCTTAGTTAATTACCGATTGGGGTCAATGTCTAAACCCCACAAGCCACGACGTTTGAAAATAAAATAAAAAGTCTTTGTACGGACTAATTTTCATGTCTTCTTTTAGTGACTAATTTTCATATCTTTTTGTAGTGACTATTTTTCATGTCTTCATGTAGTGACTAATTTTCACGTCTTCCTTTCTTCTTTTTTTACTTTTTTTTCTAACTTTATTTTCTACCACTTTTTTTTAATGGCCCGTCAAAATAATGAGTTAGAAGGTGTTTGAATTGGCTTAAAAATTGGTTAAATCTACTTTAAGTCAGTTTCTTTTTCTAATTTCTGGAAGTGTTTGGCAAATTTAAAAAATAACTTAAAATAAGTTAGAAAGTGTTTGACAAGGTCAGAAATGACTTAAAATAAGTTTAAAATGACTTAAAATAAATCAAAAACCAAAAATAGGTCTCACCTTTTTATTTTTGATTTAAAAGTCATTTTAATTTGATTTTTTATTTCTGACTTAAAAATTATTATTTTTAAGCCAATTCAAACAGGCTAGTCCAATGTGTTAAATTCTAAAATTTGTATGGACTAACTAAAATAGACTAAATCAATCCATTTTGACAGTTATAGATAAACTGTGAATTCTCAAAGCTTAAAAAGTTATAGTCTATATTCTCCGTGTACTTATTTGCTTCTTTAATTTATTGATTGGGGTCACTGTCTAAACCCCACAAGCCACCATCGTGGAGTTTGAAAATAAAATAAAAATAAGAAGTCTTATAGTGACTAATTTTCATGTCTGCTTTTATGTCTAATTTTCAAGTCTTCTTTTAGTGACTAATTTTCATGTCTTTTTGTAGTGACTAATTTTCATGTTTTCTTGTAGAACCTAATTTTCATGTCTTCTTCTAGTGTCTAATTTTCATGTCTTCTTTTAGTGTCTAATTTTTATGTCTTCTTGTAGTTACTAATTTTCATGTCTTTTTGTAGTGACTAATTTTCATGTCTTCTTGTATAGTGACTAATTTTCATGTCTTATTTTTTTCTAACTTTATTTTCTGCCTCTTCTTCTCGTGTCCCGTCAAAATGATGAATTAGTCTAATCTAGTCATGTAAATTCTAAATCTGTATGAACTAACTCAAATAGGCAGAATCAATCCATTTTGATAGTTATAGATAAACTAGAATAAATATAGAAGTTTCTCGAACTATTTAGTGGTCGATTGGTAGGGAGTATAATAAAGGTGTTGAATATGGTGTATTAGTAATGCTAATACAAAAAATATTTGTATTAATTACGTTGAGATTCTTTCTTGTGTAGTGTTTGACTTAGTGTATCAAAAATAACATGCATTACATAATTTCTAAAAAAAATTATATTTATTTATAAGTATACCTTCCACAATTATGATGAAAATGATGTGAAAAGATTTTGAGAAACAATTGTGTCTTTAATTATGCTTATACATGCATTAAAATAATTTGCATTACTTATATCATAAATTTCTATGTATTAGCCATACACATTAAAGTTTATACATAAATTTATAAATATTAAATAAAATATTAATAATACACAAATTTAATATATACATTATATTAACTAATATAATTTAGGAAAGGACCTCTTGATAAAAAAAAAAGATTATTGTGGATTCTCAAAAGCCACAAATCTATGTACTTCTTTGCTTCTTTAATTTACTAATTGGGGTCCATGTATAAACCCCACAAGCCAACCATATGGTGGACGTTTGAAAATAAAAATTGTGGACTCCCATAAGAAAAGAGAACAAGGAAAGGTAGGTAGAAAACAACGCGTTTTCCTTGTAAGACAACTAGTAATAGCATTAAAGATATCTTTCTATTTGATCAATTTAATTAAAATTTAAGGCCAATGCCTTAAGCCCCCAATTTTTGGGGGCCTCAAATTTCTTCTTAACCCCATAAAATAGAAGAAATCAAGAAAATATTATTTTTCATTCTCACATTTTCTTCGCTAACACTCACATTATTTATTCTTTTTAATTTTTTGGGAAAATGGTCAAAAATGCCCTTAAACTATGTGAAAGGAACAAAAATGCCCTCCGTCAATACTTTGGCTCAAAAATGTCATTGACGTCAATACTTTGGTTCAAAAATGCTCTTGCAGTCAATACTTTGGTCCAGAAATGCCCCTATAGTTACTAAATGGATCAAAAATGTCCTTTTCCGAATAAGTATATTATTTTTTTCTTTTTAAACACATTTTCTTCTTATTTAAATTATTATATAAGAACCATGTTCTTGTTTTCTTTCTTTTAAAATCACTTTAAAAAATAAAAATGTAGGAAATACTTTTTTTCTTGTTAATCTCATCTTATCAATTAAAATAGAATAACTTCATGAACCCTTTCGACAGATAATATATGTCATATATATAAGAACATAGTATATCTATCATTAATTTATATTTATATAACGATAAAATATAATTATAATAAAATAAGAAATATTTTCATTTTTAATTTTTTCTTGAATTGAAGTAAGATAAACATTTGCTAATTTAAAAAATATTACTTCCTCTGTCCCAATTTATGTGACACATTTCGAATTTCGAGATTCAAACAAGTCTATCTTTGACCGTAAATTTTTCATATATCTTTTAAATATTTTGAAGTATCAATAGTTGGAACTTGTAGTACTTTTAATGTAGTTTACAAATATATAAATTTCATTTTAAAAAAATTGAAGATTTCATGAGCAAATTCTCGGTCAAACTTAAACTGTTTGACTCTCGAAAAATGAAATGTGTCACATAAATTGGGATAGAGGGAGTATTAGAAATAGAATATGTTGAAAAGAAAATAAGTAATATATTTATTTGAAAAAATGAGCATTTTTTATCCAAAATAACAATAAGGGCATTTTTGGACCAAACTACAAACGGAGGGCATTTTTGTTCTTTTCGCATAGTTTAAGGGCATTTTTGACCCTTTCCCAACTTTTTTTGTACTCTCTTTCTTCATATCTTTGATAGTTAGAGCAATACTCTGTCAAAAACGAATCAATAATCGAAATATATTGAACATAGTGAATTATAAATTTTATTTTTTCTCTTCGTAAATTTTCATATTAAAGTAGGATATACCAAGTTATTAACTTTTTGAATCATATTATATGATTCTAACTCTTATCTTTATTTAACTTTTATCAACTTATCACTTATAGAATTATGTTAACAATTCATATAATAATTATCTCAATAAAAGGTTGTTTTTCAATGTTGAATTGATGAAATCTTACCTAAAAATAATAATTTGAAAAAAGCATTTATAAAAAAGATACTAGGAAATAATTTACATCTAGAAATTTAGAAAATAAATAAATACGGATAAATTTATTTATATTTTAGGTCTATAATTAAAATTTTGCTTTAGGCCTCGAATTATGTTGAGTCGTCCCTGGATTTGTCATATGACATAGCAAGTAGAGTCGTTCAAACCGGAACCAAAATCGATAATTCGAACCGAAAAAAGTTATTGATTTATCAATAATTGGTTATTGGTTTAGAGGTTTTGATAATGTTTTTAATTTTTTTTTATATCGGGTTATCTATTCTTAACGGTTTGAGGTTTTGTAATGGGTTAACCGATAACCCGATAGTAAATTAAATAATTATATTTATATCATTTTGTATAAGGTCCTTGATTTATAGTTTGGTTTTCTACTTTTATTTCTAGCTATCTCAAACTCTTGAGTGTGCTTTTGAGCAAGATGCAATCTGTGAACTCATGTGCATGCTTCATTTGGTTTGTCACCTTTTTTATAAGTGATTTTCAAATATATTTTTGTGTCAAATCTTAACGGTTAAATCGATAACGATCAATAACCGATAAGTCAATATCTTAAGGGTTTTATAACAGTTTAGCATGTCTATAAATCGATAACTAATAAGTTAAACCAATAAACTTTAAAATCGAACCGAACCGACCGATACACAACCCTAATAACAAGTAGTCTCAAACTCTTATAGGAGCATGAGAGTTTTAATAAAAAAAAATTGATAGAAATGTTAAGAACACCTCTAAACTGGACAAGAATTCAAGGGTGCATTTCACTCATGTTGGGGCTGCATATTGGACGGATCAGATGGATAATTATGCTTAAGGATTTGACTTATAGAATATCAGCTTTTAAATATACTAATTCGCTAATCAATCAATAGCTATCGTAATGACAGAGCTAAATTTTTTATCAAGATGATCAAGTAAAAAAAATTCTGTAAGTGAGTTGAATGCTATTTTGTTAGCCTAGCACTTCTGCCATGTTGAACGATCCCAACATTTATTTCTACCATACACAACCAATCAAGATGTTTTTACTGCGCATTAATTTTATAATATAAAAAATATATAAATTAATGTGTATAAAGTGAAATACTAATTGATTAAATGAATCTAGATTTATTCTAAACACAAACCACACAATTAAAGAAAAAAGATTCAAAAAATCAAAATTACATTGTATATTGGATAAAATTATATATACAATTATTATCTATTTAATAACATATTTCAAATAAATATATATAAACTCTATATTTATTTAAATAGTAATATTAAGAAATAAGAAACTTGAGAATTATTTAGGAATTACTAATTTAAAATAAATGTATTTGTTTGATGAAGTAATAATGGTGTGTATAAGTGACTTGCTGTCAAAATAAAACAAAAAATGTGGTGTTTATAAAGGGGTTTGAACCCAGAACAACTTAACTCAGATGATCATCTTTTTCAACTATGCTAAAGGTGTATATCATCAATGACGTACGTAGAATTTTGCGTTAGCGGTGTCACTTTTTAAAATGAGAAATAATATATATATATATATATATAACTCTTTTTTAATGAATTCTCTATTTTGAATAACATCATAAAAAATAATTACTACTGATGTGAGAAAGAAGGGAAAAAGCATAAAAAATGTATTAAAATGAGATTACACCTTTTAAAATGAGAAAAATAAAATAATATATATATATATATATCTTAAAATATTTACAACTCAAAATATTTAATTACAACTCTTTTTTATTGAGTTCTCTTTTTTAACTAGAAACATGCGCCGTGCCAGCACTGCCCAATTTATGTTATTTTTTCTATTTCAATTAATTTATGTGACAAGTAAAATTTTGAAAATCAATCAAATGTTTTTTTAATAGTAACTTTTTAAAAATATTTTTAATTATTAATTATTATAATTTGTAATACTTTTAACTAACATTATATATATAAAATTATTGAAAGTTCCTTTGATCTCTCTCCTCCAATTATATGGCAAAGATGACATTTGTAGACTTAAAAGAATACCTTTTATAGTAATTTTTAAATATAATTATTGAAACATTTAGGATTGTTAATTATTATGATGTTGTACTATCACAAAATTTATAATTAGTCACATAACTTAATTATAATTGTTACTTATTTAATGTTTTTCCATCTATTTATTACTTTACTCATTAATTTATTTGTCTTATTTCTCTTGTTAATTTATTTTTTATTTCTATTTTTCACATGATATGTTTAGAACCACAAAATTACAAGAAATTTGGTACATTCAACAATTTAAGACAACAAGTTGATTAAGAAATTATATATATATATATATATATATATTATTACTCTTATTTAGAAGTGAGAGTTGGAAAGGACCAACACTGCATTAATACTCTTGTACAACATGCATACAATTTTGTACCTTAACTTTTGACTGCATTAATTAGTTGTACAACGTGCAAAAAGAATTGTACATTAATAGAATGACTAACACCAAGGACTAACATTGCAATTATTATTATTACTCATTACTTAGAAGGACTAACATTGCAATTATTATTATTACTCATTACTTAGAAGGACTAACATTGCAATTATTATTATTACTCATTACTCTTTATTAGAATTATTATTATTACTCATTTGGCTCCTTATTAGAGTTGACACTTTAAAGCACGAACACGGCACTACCATATTGTACACAAAACATTTCAAATTGTACTATAAAATTAACTGTGCCTCATTAATTGTACACATGCCTTTCTACATATACAACAACCCACATGAAGAATTAATTTTCTGACAATTTTGGTTATATTTTTCTTTAAAATAATTATTGCCTCGATTTTTAATTTTATTTTTAACATTTATTTTTAATTTTAAAATATTGGAAATTTTATGTTAAAAATTTAAATAATAGAAAAAATGATTTATTTAACTTTCATCATCATCAATACTACTAATTTATTTGACGTTTTTTCTTAATCTTCATCTCATCA
>JAJOOS010003804.1:0-19227 GCA_029582725.1 Solanum chiquidenum
CTGGCCTAGACCCACCTCTCCAACAAATATCAGAAGTTTCTTGGGTTATGATGGTTATTACAGAAGATTTATTAAAGCATTTTCATCCATAGCTTCCCTATTGACCAAGTTGACTCATAAGAAGGTCAAATTTCAGTGGTCAAATGAGTGTGAGAAAAGCTTCCTAGAACTGAAGACTAGGTTGACTACAACTCCGGTCTTGACTCTACCAGATGGTTCAGACAGTTATGTGATTTATTGTGATGCATCTAGGGTCGGCCTAGGTTATTTGTTGATGAGTATGCTTCTAGACAGCTTAAGGTCCATGAGAAGAACTACCCCTCTCATGACCTCGAGCTTGCAGTCGTAGTATTTTCCCTAAAGATTTGGAGTCACTACTTTTATGGTGTTCATATTGATGTATTCATAGATCGTAAGAGCCTCCAGTATGTCTTCACCCAAAAAAAATTAATTCTTTGTTAGAGGAGATGACTTGAATTCCTCAAATAATATGACATGAATGTGCTTTACCATCTGGGTAAGGCCAATGTACTGGCTAATGCTTGTTTACATCCCTACTCTATTCAAATAGGGCGAAACGTCGCGGTGACTCAAAAAATAAACAATTGATTCAATTTTAAAAGAGTTTTAAGAATAAACGAATTTTAAAGGAGTCGCCACCTAATTTTAGGAAAAATCTAGGAAACCATTAAGTGATCTACGAAACCAATATTCTAGGTAAGGGGTTCAAGATATTTCGAAGGGAAGGTGTTAGGCATCCTTCGAAATCCACACTTGTGGGTCCCGACTGAATTCATTTTTTTCAAATTGAGGAGATAAAACAATATACAAATATGATAAACATATAATACACAAATAATAAAATAAACAAGTAATATGAAAAAACGACCTAATGTTTGTCTATCGTGAACAATAAACACAATAATAAATAAAAAAATATAATTTAAATTTCATTGGAATAACTTCAAGAGAAACGACTCCAGGGTACCTGTAAACACACTTAGTAAAAGTGTTAGTAATAAATAAATATGAATCAAATAAATAAAATAAATAACTGAAAATAAAACCCGTCTTATTAACATGGAAGGCCTTGGAAATCGACGGTAATTTCTTCATCGGCCAATTTTAACAAACAAAATATATAACTCTAAACTAAATTTCCGTCTTTTAAAATGGGGAGGCCTCCAAAACCGACGGAGAGATTTTCTCATTGGCCATTTTAACTTACAAAAAATATAAACTTAAACTAAATTTCCAACTTTTGTAATGTGGAGGCCTCCAAAACCGACGAAGAGATTTTTTCATTGGCCATTTTAACTTGTAATACACCATCATGTGAAACTTAACGAAATTAAAATGTAAAATAACATGCAACATTCCAAAATAATAACATAATAACACAACAATAATAACTAGATAAGACAAAATAGCAATACTAATTGTTGGGAATAATTAAAAATGCGTACAATCAATTTAATAAATCAACAGAAATCAATCACATATGAACAAAATTGAGCAGCTACAATAAAATAAGAAAGTCACATCTAAAGTCATTGAAAAATGGGAAAATAAAAATAGAATAGTAACATAGTATATCCAAATCATATAACAAAATTAATCTAAATAGAGGAGTAAATCACAAATCCAATTTATATTTTACAAAACCATAATGACAAGGCAACATAAATGGGTAAAGCAAATTTAGCAAAATGAAAACCATAGCTAAAGCAAAATAAAGCTCGCCAGAGCTAATTCTCAACAAAAGTAAACATCATATCACCAAAACAACAACTAGATAAATGATAAACATATAATACTTACAGTTAAATGTGTTACTTGAACTAAAGCAATTACCTACAACATTGATGAAGGTGAAAAGATTATTGGTGCTCCGATTTATGAAGTTCCAGTCTTGTTGCTAACCGGAGTTCATGTTTTCTTGCCGGATCTGTATGTTTTGTGGGTTCGCTGGAGTCGGAACTTGGGACTGCCTGTGACCTGCAAAAATAAAAAAATAAAAAAAATAAATAAAAATAGAAATATAAATCGTGAAGGGGAAAGAGGAAGGGGACTGGTTGTTGATGGATTTTCTGGTGGTTTTTGGGGTTTCTGATTTGGGGCGGAGAAAGGATAAGAAATAAGAAAAAGCTGGGTTAGAAATGGAGATTGGAAAAATTGGGAACGGGGTTGTTTCCGATGACTATTTCACAGGACGAAGGATAAAATCGAAGAGGGTTTTGGGTGGTGGTTTTCCGATGAGTTGAGCGAGGAAGAACAGGGTGGTTTGGTTGTTGTTCCGTTGGTGTTTGTTCGCTGGGAATTGGAAGTTCGTCGGAAATATGAAATGGGTTTGGTTCGGGATTTGTTTGGAGCTACTGGTTCGTGGGGGTTGTTGTCCGGCGTTTGGAGGTTGTTTCCGATGTAAACTTGCCTGAGATCTGATTCTTAGTGGCTGATTTGTGGCTGTTTCAGCTGAGTTTCTGGTTGAAATAAATGGCGGAAATGGAAGAAATTATATTGTGTAAGAAGATGGGCGTGGGTTTGCCGGAGCTCGGCCGGAAATGGAGTTTGGGAGGTGGTGAAGGAGAGGAGAGGCAGTGGGTGGTGGTGGCTTCAGCCTTGGGCGGCTGGAAAATGAGGATAGAAGAGAAGTCCTAAACCTAAAAATATTATCCACCACCCTATTTTTGACCTAATCAATAACTTAAATAGGAAAATATATAAAAAAATATGTAATGGGCCCAAATTGTGGTCCAAAATTATCGATCAAATAAAATATCTGTATTTGAATAAATTTTTAGACTGTGCAAAATATCCTAAATGAATATTATCAAATATAACTAATAAAATCAATATTAAAAATAATAATATAATAAACGTAACTATTGACATGTAAAAAAAATGCAATTTTAAAATTAATTAAATAAAAGAAAAATCCTAAATTTTGATAAATAAGGATAGTTATCGATAAATTTATTCAAAATTATAAATATTTTTATCTTGAACTATTAAATAAATAAAACTTAAAAGTTACTAATTTTGAAAATGTTAGGCCAAAATTGGGTGTCAACAATGCTCTCATCAGATTGTCCATGGGTAGTGTAGCACATGTTGAGGAAGAAAGGAAAGATCTAGACAAAGATGTTCACCGACTTCCTCGCTTAGGAGCCTGCCTTATAGACACATCAGATAGTGGGGTAATAGTTCAGAATGGATCAGAATCTTTATTGGTAACGAAGGTTAAGGAAAAACAGGATAGTGATCTTATATTACCTCAGTTGAAAGGGGCAATTCATCAGCAGAGAGTTGAGGTTTTCTCCCAAGGGGAATATGGTGTGCTTTGTTCCTAATATGGGTGAGTTGAGGCAACAAATCCTTACAGAAGTTCATAACTCCAGGTATTCCATTTATCCAGATGCCACTAAGATGTACCGTGATCTATGAGAAGTCTTTTGGTGGAACGACATGAAAAGGGACATAACAAACTTTGTGGCTAAGTGTTCTAACTGTCAACAAATTAAGGTAGAGCACCAAAAACCAGGAGGTATGACTTAAGAGATTAACATTCCTACATGGAAGTGGGAAGTAATAAACATGGACTTCATTACAGGATTACCTCGTACTTGTTGACATCATGACTCCATTTGGGTGATAGTGAACAAAGTTAATAAGTCCGCTCATTTCTTGTATGTCAAGAGTACAGATTCAGCGGAGGACTACACCAAACTCTACATCAATGAGATAGTCAGGTTGCATGGGGTTCCCTTGTCTATCATCTTATATAGAGGTCCTCAATTTACCTCTCATTTCTGGAAATCATTTCAGAAAGGTCTTGGTACTTGGGTAAATCTCAGTACAACATTTCATCCACAAACGGATGGTCAGGCAGAAAGTACCATTCAAACCTTAGAGGACATGTTGAGATCTTGTGTGATCAATTTCAAGGGTAGTTGGGATGATCACCTACCTCTCATAGAGTTCTTTTATACTAATAACTTCCATTCCAGTATTCAGATGGCCCCCTATGAGCCCCTATATGGGCGTAAATGTAGATCTCCAGTTGGTTGGTTTGAAGTAGGTGAAACAACCTTGATTGGGCCAGATTCGGTTCATGCAACTATGGAAAAATTTCAGCTCATCAAAGATAGACTAAAGACAGCCCAGAGTCGTCAGAAGTCGTATGCAGATGTGAGGAGAAGGGACTTAGAGTTTGAAATCGATGATTGGGTTTTCCTGAATGTGTCACCTATGAAGGGGTGATGTAACATTCCATAGTTTAGTAGGTCAACTAGAGCTTGACGTGAAGGTTAGAGTAGTGAATTTAACCTCTCGTACTTAAAATGATGGGTTTTGGGGTAGAACGTCAAGGTACGACTCCCTAAGGACCAACCATGGGTCCTTGAGGAGGACCTTAGAACTTCCCAAAATAGTGCCACCCATGAGGCCATCCATGCCTCGTGGATTGAGCCACGCCCCATAGGTGGACAGTGTGGGTGAGCCATCTTATTAGTCTACCTAAGGCAGTGTCCGCGGGCAGGACCCACACCTCATGAATGGGTCCATACCTCGTGGAAGGGGCCGTAGATCTTAGGCTTGAGATGACAACTTAAAGACCACCACCCATGTTTAACAACACGCTCTGTGGGTCCCTCCATGGCCCGTGGGTGTGGTTTCGTGAGTGGGGCAGTGTGTAAGCTTAGGCGGTTTAGTGAAGGACTAATGGAACTTTCCATAATTAATTAGGGATTAAGTGGTGTCATTTTAACTTAGTTTAGACCACCTATATAAAGACTTTATACCCTTAATTAATTCATCCTAATCATTATTTCTAAATCCCCAAATCAAACCCAATCCCAACCAAGAAATTCTCTCTCTAGAAAGTGAAGAAGAAGAAGAAGAGAATCAAGCTAGGTCAAATTCCTCCAATCTTCCAAGCTTTGTGAGGGATTTATATCCAAGGTATGATAGCTTATTCATCCATGGATTCTTCCAGCCATGGAACCCCCTAGAATTCCCCTAATTGTAAAGATGAAATCCCCAATTCAAGTTAGGGTGCCTTCCAATATTATAGGTTAAGTTAATTATGGATCCGATCGAGTGGATATTGATTGTTTATGATTGAATTAGTAGTGAATCATGTTGTTATGATGATATTACATGTTTTCCATGATTAACTCTAGTCTAATTAATGAAATTGATATAGTTTGGTTTTATGCCATGAAAGAGGAAATTGAGGGCTTAGATGTGATCTTCTAATATTGATGAATTACTTTATGAATTTCTTGAGATTAGAGCACCTAGATATGAATTGCTTAAAATTAAAGCTTGTAAACATGAATTGATTAGATTAAGGCTTATATGAGGAATCATGATTAGTAGTGTTGATATTAAGTCTACATGATGATGTATGAATAGAATTGCTCAAGAATGAAGCATGTGACTAGAATGCCTTGTGATCTAGGTGTGTATGATGATTGTAAGAACTAAAGCTTTAAGATTAAGGATTGTAGTCATGAATGTTGATCACTAGGGCTTTGAAGGTAAAGATAATATGATGAACTATGTATGTTAAGGCTTTAAGAGTGAATCTTATAGGATAATGGTAGACTACTAGCTAGAATTGTTGTGGAAGGACTTTACCCACCTAATCTACCTTATTAATGATTGAATGTATGAATCTATAGAATCACTTAAGTTATGATGATATCCATGTCTAATGTTAGAATTCTAGATATGATGATTAAAGGAAAGACTTGAACCTGAAGGAGGTAAAGTATGAGATTTATGTATGTTTTATGAAATCTATGAAAATGCTCTATGAACACCTTTGAGAGTGAAGTGTCTATGATTATGATATATTGTTGTGTTGTTGAAAGGAAATTCTCATATACACATTTATGTATGATTATGATATGATGTGAAATGTTTTCTCACTATATGATGATTCTAAGGTTGGAAAACTAGTCTCACCTAATGAATCTATATGAAGATATGGACAGTGAAAGGTTATTCTCACGCATGATCTAATGAGCTATAGTATGAGTTATGTTGGATTGAGTGTCAAGACATTCTTCCATAAATATGAACTTAAGTGAATACTTAATATGAACTCCGTGGGAATTATGCTTAGCACCGAGTGGATATTGAATATAAGATGGAAGCTTTTATGCTAGAAGAGTTCGGCTTTCCAAATGGGTTCCTTCTACGATAGTTGAGCCAGGGTTCCAAAAGTATGTATCTCATGAGATGGAAACCTTCTACCTTAGTTTAGTCTAGGTTTGTAGTAGCAATATCCTTATCCCATAAACTACGTGCCCTCGTGAGTTACTTAGCTATTGGATCCACCTAAGTTAAGAGTATGGTTCTACCTTAGGCAAGTGGAGCAACCCATTTTCGGTGTGGGGTAGACACCGAATTCCATGTTAAGCTCACATGGTATATGTCGGTTAAGGCTAATTACCACAATAAGAATATGAATTATGAACTATGGTTACTTAAAAAACTTTACTTAGCATGACTTAGATTATGGGGTATTATTCATGCATTGCACAAGTATGCTTTGAGGGTATCTATGGTATGTTCATCTTATGTTATGATGATCTATCTAATGAATATGTTTATGACTTATTCTTATGATGCATGCTTAGTTTGGATTGTAGCTTGAAAGTCCCTTCCATTGCGTGTGTGACTAAAGATGTGTATTCCCTTGTCTATGAGAAGTAAACTAAGGATGAGATGAAAAGATAATAAGTGTGAATGAGAACCTAAAGTGACTTGCTTAACATGGGTGGGATTATGGGGTCTTATCCATGTATTGCACAAGCTTGCCTTGAGGTGACTTATGAAGTGTTCTTTCACATTATGTTGTTCTAAATGCATTACCTATGCCCATGACTATGATGTTATATCTTATGCTTATAACCTAAGTCTTATGATGATGTCTCTTATACTTATGACTTATGTTGTTGTCTCTTGTGATTATGATATGTGTCTTATGTTGACTAATGTCTCTTATATGCTCATGTTGATGATTTATGTTGGCCATCATATTTAGTACATTATTGTACTAACGCATACTCTTGCCTACATTCTTATCAAATGTAGGGTCCAGCGATATTGAGTTCCATTCTCGTGGCTAGGTTCTTAGTAGAAGCAAAGAGTTTAAGATTGGTGAGTCCTCATAGCATCAAGGATAAAGCCACAATTTCCTTTATGTCTTTCTTTGATGTTTTAGACTATTGTATGTGTTGTGTCCCAAGAGTTATTCAAAATGCATTATATGGTTTGAGAGAAAGTGTTATAGTCTTCCGCTTGCTTTTACAAAAGACTTCGATTGTATGGAAAAAGTTTTAAATTTCTGCAGTTTTCTATTATCTTATGTTACGATATGCTAAGTGGCTTGTATGAGACCCCTTCGGGGTTGAGTAAGCCATGTTACATCTAGGGTGTACCCCTGGGTCATGATAGGTGATGAGATTTGGAAAGAAAGGGAAGCTCAGTCCTAGATATGTTGGTCCTTACAGAATCCTGAAAAGGGTTTGTATTGTGGCTTATGAATTAGAGTTGCCAGCAGAACTAGGAGGGGTTCAACTAGTCTTTCACATTTCCTTGTTGAAGAAGTGTGTGGGTGATTCAACATCGATAGTACCATTAGAGAGTGTGGTTGTGAAGGATAGTCTCACTTATGAAGAAGTGCGAATTGAAATTCTTGACCACCAAGTTCGTAAGTTGAGAAATAAGGAAGTCGCTTCAATGAAGGTTTTGTGGAGGAGTAAGTCAATATTGGGAGCTACTTGGGAAGCAGAAGTAGCCATGATGGCCAAGTACCCTCATCTCTTTCCTTCTGATTCCGCTTCAAGTTGATGTAATAGTTCCTCTTCAGTCTCTCAGTTTACTCTTAGGTAATTCAGTCTCAGTATCTTGTTCCCTCATTTATTCTTGCATTTCAGCATAGTTGTATTTTCTTGGAATACAATTTAATTAGATATCAGTTTTAGTACTTAGTGGTAGGGTTTGCAGTTCCTTCCCTCCATACTCAGCTTGTTTAGACTTTATTCGAGGACGAATGTTCCCAAGGGGGAGATAATGTAACACCTCGAATCTCAAAATTAAGAAAATCCTAGTTTTCAGAAAACTAGTGCTAGTACCAACAGAACCACCCATAGACCGTAGGTAGATCCACGGACCATAGGTGAGATTTCATTGTTAAGGTCCAAATTTTTATGGTCTCTGATCGCACCCTTGTTCGACTAGTACAATCCGTGGTTAGACCTACGGATTATGGGTGAGGATCAACGACCAATTAGAGGAAAAGTGTTGTTGGGTCAACTTCAAACGGTCTATCTTTTAGCAAAAAATGAATTAGGTGGCCCACGACCTATCAAATGAATGATAATTGAATCCTCTTTCCAATGCCATCGAGTTTTCTAAAATCCAAGCTTGGAGTAAAAATTTATTCTAGTTTTAGTGAAGCCCTGTCGGGCAGAGCATGAACAATGACTCCTAACGACGGTTGGTAGGTCAAATGACGACCCATCAGTCCTGTAGTAGGTGGCACTCGTGAGATTTAAATCAGGATCGTTTTGGTCCTTCATGCGTTGGGCACTTAAACTACATCATTTGATGCCTAAACTACGTCGTTTTACTCAGAATAAGTCTAATAAGCTAGTCAGACATACCCAGAACCCTCATTCTCAAAATCTTTCAAATTAGAACAAAAAGAAGAAAAAGAGGTGCTAGTTTCTTTCATGAACAAGCAACATTGTTCTTCAAGTTTCAGCCCCGAAATCCAAAGGATTTCTCCGTATATTTCATCACCAGGTATGTGGGATTTCACTAGTGGATTTATTTTATCCACTAGGTCCCTAGAATTCAGTTAGATCATTGATTCTACATAGCTTCTTTAGACCTAGGGTTTGTAAAATCTTGGAGAATTGTTATGATTTCAGTTGCTATAGTATCCATAATCTAAATAACATGTTTTATTAAAAACATTGCTAAATTCTTTGTCCAAAACTCAAAACCCTAGTTTGTGTATATTCTCTTAGTTCATGAATTATATTTGCTAGGTCAGTTAAATAGAAAATCATTCTCCGAATTTCGAATGTCACATTATCAGTATATAAATATTGCATTCTCAATTAACATGTCAATTTTGGGCTACTCAGTACTTAGTGCATTTTAACTCCATATACATTCAGTTGGAGATAAACTTAGCACCGAGTTGGACTAGGGTTCAGCGTACCCTCATAGTCCTAGAAATACGTGCCAGTGTAGGATTATAAGTCCCCTCTATTGGGCATCATATTTAGTGATCACGCAAGTCATGTCTTTATACCCCTGGCAAGGTATATTGGGTCCTCTCGATGGGGCGTATACATCGGACTCGACGTTTAGCTCACATGGTTTATGTCGGTTAATAGTAGCTTCCACAATCAGACTGTTAGTGCATTCGACCAGGTTTTCATCATTTATATCAGTATACATTTCATCATGTTATCTTCCTGGTATGTACTTGGTCATTGCATTCAGCTTAGCTTTTCAATTATGTTTCAGTATTTATATTCTTGTTCAGATTATGTCATTACTCAGTTATGCTTTATTCAACTCATATATATTTGTTCATCGTAATATCTATATCCTGCATGCTCAGTACATTCTAAGTACTAACGCATACTCTGCGCTACATCCTTTTATGATGTAGGTTCAAGTACTCATCATCCAGATCACGCTTAGATTGATTCTTGGTCCGCATTCATTAGCTTCAGTGGTGAGTCCTCATATTCCGGGGACAATAGAGATGCTTTTATTTTAGTCTTTGCTTTCAGTTTTCAGTTTTGCTAGAGTTAGTTGGGGGGCATGTCCCAGCAACTCAACTCAGAGGCTTTTCATACATAGTAGTAGATTCAACTTGAGTTGGTAAGTGATTATTTCAGTTATCACTAAACTCTTAGTATGTTTTACACATTCAAACTAGTTGTGTTTTTCTCCATTTCGATATCCACTATTTTTAGCTTCCGCATAGTTCATGCTTCACTTAGTTATTTTCAGTATGGTTTTGATATGCCTAACTCAGGGTTAGCTTGGGGTCACTCGTGATCCTAGGTCATGTGTTACTTCAAGGGGGCAGCCTCGGGGCGTGACATAGCCTAACACTTTGTACTTGTTGTTTGAGCTGGAACTCCTTATCCTTTATTGTTTGAATATGGGCTTCTTCCAAGTATTCCCACGTCTCCTTGACAGTTGTAGAAATATTATGTTACATTTAGAGAAATCAAGAATTGTATTGATGATTAAAATTGTTGGGTACAAGCTCCTTAAATAGGAGAAGAGTCCAATACTAGTTATACTTAAAGTCCTAATACAATACAAAGTTATAATTTACATGAATAGTATAGGTTTAATATTACGACTATAACTACAATACTTATCCTAGTTGACTTTAGCCCCTTACACAATGCAGCAGCTGAGTCCTACATACTGAGGATTTAGTAGTCAAGTCCTAGTTTGACTCTTACTTTACAACAGTGAACACATCAATTATCGGTCGGTTGGACAGTTCCTTGGACTTGCTCCTATCATTCTTCTTCAACAATGACACCAAACCTATCAAACTATAGGGGATAAAAATTCAACTTGTGCCACCATATCAGTTCGTTCGGTGTCTTTCCTCATAGTCTTTTATATTTTTTAATAATTGATATTGTTACTTCATATATAATTCTATTTACTTTATATGATTATGAATTTATATTATAGTGAAAATATGTCTTTTAAGGTATTATAATTTATGTTGTCTCTCAGCATGCATATTTCTTTTTATCTCTTTATTATGAATTTTTCCCTTTTATTTCCATTGTTCATTGTATTTGTGTGCTTGTGAGTTGTGTGTGAACATGAGTATAAAATAAATAGATGAAACTCTTACTTATTTTGAGCTTGCATTTTATCTTATAAATAATAAAAACAGTTGATTTATTTATCACATATTTTAATATTATTTATATTATTTAAAAAAATTATATTTATTAATATGGAATACACGTGCACGTGTCAAAAAATTGGTATCCTAATAATTGTAAGAGCCCTCCATGTGCCTTCTTCGTATTCCTGTAGGGGCTTCGTGTGAAGGTTGTTTCAGCTATAAGCTTTTGATGATTAACATGTTTAATTTTATGAGTTTATTTATAAGGTTAGCTCTACCTATTGAAAGGAAAAAAACACCATATGAAGCCAAAGCTGTAAAAAGGAAGGCCGAGTATGGAAATCTCATGAATGCTTACAACACAACATCTTACGTGTAAGCTTCCTATAATCTGTTTTCTTTTCAAGATTTGTATGATCTTTGAGCTAGAAAGGGAGGCTTCCTTGTTCTCACTTGATGAAGACGTGGGGACAGTGGGCAGGTATTAATAGCTTACCGAATTCTTGTGTGATTTCTTGACTCGATGCTTATATAAATGCATCTAATAGATATATGGTTATGTTTACAAGAATGTTGTAGCTCACGGTTCCCCCTCTTTAGGGGGTGTAGTCAGCTCACATTTCTCCCATCCATAAGAGTCACAGTTCTCACATAATTATTATAGATGCTGGCGGTTTTCGACAAATTTATTGCTAAATTCGTAACCGAGTTGATTTGAGTTCTTTGATTTGGTCATCCGCTTAATAAACTTTTTGAAGGCAAGCAATATAGTGCCTTAAACATTTATACATTACCGGATGTGTATGCTACGAAGACTGTCACGCCTCGAGCCTACACCCTGGACGCGGCTGACACTCGAGAACCATTTCTGGTCCCAAGTAAACCCTTGCCCTGGCTCAACTCTCTGCGAAAGACTTACTCAATAATAAGAGAACTTTAAAAATAAACTTTACTCAACTGTCTCAAAAGAATACTTAGAATTTTTTAGAAATAAGCATTTAACTAGCCAAAGTGGCAACTTAAGTCTCAACATAAACAACTGAAAATGAAAAGACTCATGAACTATGTCTATCTATCTATGAAGCTTCTACTAACTGAGATGGACGTCGGGACAATACCCACGACATTCTACTAACAAAATGAAACGACTGAAAGTAAACAAGGGATCCTCGGGAAGCAACGAGGCTCATCAACAACTTTGAAGCTCAACTGGATCAATGAAGCGCTGGATGTTGATCCCGATTACCTGTATCTGCATCATAAAAGACGCAGGTCAGATGACATCAATACATGAAATGTACGAGCATGTGAGGGGAAATATAAATAAGACATACGCTTAAACTGGAACTGAAGAAACACTTACCTTTTCTCAACTCAACTCAACCTCATTTCAATATAAAGCAATAGAAATAATGCAGTATAAAGAAAAGCTTTAAAATAGTAGATAACATCTCAATGTATTAGAAAATACAATAAAAACTCTGTTTTTATGCAAAAATACAAAGTAAACTCTGTATATAAAAATACAAAATAAACTCTGTGGGATATTCTCTAACCGACAACCATCACTATGAGCTATGTGATGATACATCGTCTAGCCCACGCTACCAGAACTGTCCTATACTTTGCCGGGGTATAAAACCTACTACTAAGTGGATCAACTAGTGTATGCTAAAAGCCTTGAGGAATCATCTAAAAAGTATGACCCTTTCTACCCACGATTGCTACATGGTTTATGGGGGCTGTGAGTTGTATGAACTCTCCCTCATATCAGTGTTAAATACTACTCTCAAAATATACTAGCTCATATGTTTTTAAAAATAACTCTTTCTATGTTTGAGATTATTACTCAACAATCTTTATCTTAAAAGAGATGGTACCCAGAATTGCTCATGAAAATTCTTTTGGAAATCGGTGTTTCCTCTCATCTTAAATGTGAAAATATTTACTCTTGGGAATACTTAGTTCCCATATATCGTTTTAAATAAAATGAAATCAGCTCTACTCTTTCACAAACTCAAGTGCTCGAGTCTTAAAACAAGTTAAAAATGATTGCAAAAGACTTCTGAAAAGACTCGAAAGAACTCTCAAGACGTGACTCTTAGCTCTACCTTGAATTTGTATTACGGATTCAAGGTTATGATCTCATGTTAAGGATGATCTCTCGATATTTAGACGTACCTTAGAGTTTGTAAATCAATTAGGAAACATAGGTACGATTTGAGGGAACTTATACGGAAAGATGGACGAAAGGTTAGGGACCTGGTGACCCTGGCACACTGAGTGGTGCAGGGCACCATACACTGAACTACAGGAGGGAAGTTGGGGCGCTCTGGGTGGTGCGGCGCCCCATGAGCCAAACTACAGACACCATTTTCTCTCTCACTCCAAGCGCGGCGCGCCAGCCTCAATATACAATTTCCCGACGATTTTTCTTACTCGTTTTCTATCCCCAATTCGTCTAGAATCGAATGGTTTCTTCCCCAATCACTTAGATTCAAATACCCAATAAAAGTGCACAAGAATCTACTCAAAACAACTCTTAAACTCCAAACGATTACCTCAAGAAATCATCAAACTCATCCTAATTCAAGAATGGAAACAATATTTCAAGAAACTAATCAAGAACTCAAACTTTTCAACTTCAAGAATGAAATTTGCTGAAAATAACATGATTGGTGTGTGGGTGAACGAACTCAACACTATGAAAAATCACATACCTCTTAGGGATTAAACCCTTGGCGAAAGAACCTTCAATTCGCAATAAAACTTGAAGAACGCGCTGACTTTTCTCCTTTTCTCCTCTTCTTGAACTCCTATCAAAACCCTAGCATAAATTAGGATTTGTAAAACTGAACCAAATCAGTTTAGACCCCTATAAGGAAAAGACCAAAATACCCCTCTTAAATTCGGGTAACTTTCCTTTAATGGACAACCTGACTTCAAACGGGCTTATCTTCCTCATGCGAGCTCGAAAATTAGCAAATTCGGTGGCGTTGGAAAGATGATTCCAAAACCTTTCATTTGATATCTTAAGGCCACCTAACTCTTTTTGTACTGAAAGTTATGGTCGTTTGATGTTTACCCAAACCTCATAACCTAAGCATCACTTGCAAATTTCAGATTTTGGCTATTTCAAATTTAGTTCTTTCAAATACCGAGGTGTTACAAAGACGATGAAGATGATTGAAGCTATGTGATTTCTGGCTTGCACCTTTCACTGTTATTTTCACTCCGTATTTTCACTTAGAACTAGTCCCATTATTCTATGTTATCATCTATATATAGTCCCCAACACTTCCTTTAAATCTACTATATATGAATCATGCTATTTGCTTTGCTTATTGTATTATTTGTAATTGATATTGTTCTTATTCCTATTATCATATATATGCTTCATTTGAGGTGAGGGTCTACCAGAAACAACCTCTCTAAGATAGATGTTGTAAGTTACATTGATTTATAGAGATAATCATAACAAGGAAGTTTTACATTACAACCCTAGTTTGATTGAACTAGTAGTGTCATAATATAATGTTCAAAATGTCTTTAACTCTCTTTCTAAATTGTCTCGACTTTCTTTCTCAACCTGAATAGCTTAAACTATAATGATATATATCCTATCCACGATAATGGAATGTCATCCGCCTTTTTATCCTTTGTAGGTGTCTTCCATTTTGGATATAACTATAATTGTAATCACTAAATAATTTAATTTTTTGCTGGAAAAATATATTGTTGTAGCCGTTTTTTTGTTGGCTAATCCCTTTAATGGTTTAAGTTTAGGACTTTTAGGCTTTTCTTTCCTTAGGACTTAGATTGTTTTACTATCATGTATCTTTTCTTTAGGGTTTTCATTGTCTATGATTCGTTCTTCATGTTGACTAATATATAATGTGTAAACTTTGTAAACTTTTATTGGCAGAATCTTAAACTATAGTAAGAAGAATTTTAAAAAATCTCAGCTCGTTGATGGTCAATTGGTCATAGTCAAGGTCTTCTGTTTTCTTACCTTCTTCTTTCTGGCTCACCTTTTATTATTAAATAAGAAGTTAAAAGAAATGAGTTAAATATAATGTAAATTTAAAGCAAAGCATAGGCACAGAAGAACAAAAATGAGACATTAAAAAGTGGAAATGGACATAACAAGAAAAGTAGTTGTCGAAATTCCAATCAACAAGAGGATTAAAAATTGATTTTCTTTTCTCATGGATTTGTTTGTTTTTTGTTTTACACAAGAGAGCAAGACTTGAGGAAAATGAATGTTTTTTTGTCTTTATACATTTTGTTTAGACATGTGTTTTTATCTTCTCTTGGATATATTCATTATTTGGAAATATTGCAATATAATATCTTAAATTTTACCCAATTAAGAGGGTGACAAATGTTACAATATAATGCCTTAAATTCTATCAATGAATACAAAATAGTAACTTCAAGCACCTTTTTTTTAGAGATTTATTAGCTTGTCATCATTTTAGCAACTTATGAAAAATCATGTTATCTAACACAAATAGTATTTTAATAGAATTAACATAGTGGAGTAATTGAAATCTTACCGTACAATTACACAGAAAAATAGGAAAGAGAAACATTATATATATTTTAAACGTAGCACACACATGTAACATCAATCACCCACTTTTTAGAGATTTATTAGCTTGTCATAATTTTAGCAACATATCAAAATTCATGTTATCTAATAAAAATAGTATTTTAATAGAATTAACATAGTGGAGTAATAGAAATCGTAACGTACAATTACATAGAAAAATAGGAAAGAGAACATTTTTTTTTTTAAACGTAGCACACACATGTAATTTTTTAAACCCCCCAAAAAAGAGTTGCAAGAACACAAAATGACCTAAGTTTATGATTGTTCATTTTTCCTCAACATCTTTCTCATAATTATACTCCCTCTGTCCCAATTTATGTGACACTTTTCGTTTCTCGAGAGTCAAACAGTTTAAGTTGGACCGGAAATTTGCGCATGAAATCTTCAATTTTTTTGAAATGAAATTTATATATTTCTAAACTACGTAAAAAGTACTATAAGTCACAACAATTGATAATTCAAAATGTTTAAAAGATCTATGAAAAATTTACGATCAAAATTAGACTTGTTTGAATCTCGAAATCCGAAAAGTGCCACATGAACGGAGGGAGTAGTTTTTTTTAGTGATAATAGCATTTTTTTTGAAGATTAAAAGAGCTAAAAAGTAACATTAAACAATTAAATAGAGACTAATATATATAATAACTAATACTAATAAAGAATATATTATGATATTTAATAATATTATTTGGTAATTATTCAATATTTGCTAATTAATTAGAAATTTTATAATATTTAGATTTAGTATAGAGGTAAATTGGTAATGTAAGTTTTACCTAACATTTTACCCATCATCTTTGACATTATATTTTGCTATCTATAAATAATAATTTTTCACTGCATATATTTTTAAATTTAAATTATAAATATTTAGGAGTAACAAATAAAATTTAGATAGATGAATGGCTTCCGTTCTTAGAAGAAATGATATTTCCAAGGCAATTATGAATGTTTTAATTTAGACGATTTGACAAATGTTATCTTAATTTTTTTTATTAACATTATATTACTCACAAAATTAATTAATTTGTTTAATTTTCAAGATAAATTTGTTTATCGACTTGTAAAAAGATGACTAATAAACTCTTTGATGATTATTCTTTTCGTCTTCTCCATACTCCTTAAATTCTGTAATTTGAAGCAAATTCATATTGATTCAATTATCTTTATTCATTTTTTAACACTCCACTTTAAACTACATATTTTCTACCTCCTCTTATTATGAAGTTGGGATAGTAAATTGATCTTGAAGTAAAGATTAACTTCAACTTTAATTAAGTCATAACATTTTTAATGTTGGACTCCTATGATTAATTTTCTGAAACTTATAAATCATATCTTATTGTATAACTTCTTAAATGTATATGATTAGTTTTTCTGAAATTTATAAATTATAACTTATGTATAGCTTCTTAAACATGGCCATTCTTTTGGATTTTTAAAAATTCAATCAACTATTGTTAGGAAAACTTTTTGCCTTCTTAATATTTTGATTGTTGGTTAATAGAACCCTATTTTTTCTCCCAAGGATGCATTTAACTTTTTTTCCATTTCTTGTAAACTCAACAAGATTGTTAATCATTAGATAAATTTCCTTAGGCTTAGTCATGTTTTCATCATTAATAAGGAATATGAAATGTTGAAATATCAATAATTAACTAAGATTTATTTGTTATAACGAATATACAATGAAAGTCCCAAAAAAAACATCAATCTTACGGAATTGAACTATTAAGTAATAACAAATATTTCCAACAAAAAGAAAATAAAAAGACAATATTAATACTCTCTTTATCTAAACAACAAATTCTTCCTTTTCTAATAAGATCAATCCTTTTAACGAACTCAACGAATTTTCAATAGCCACAAACTTTGAGAAAGACTTGGCTAATAACAAGAAATAAATATGTAATAACTGTGAATTTGCTAGCTGCTTTCTTGAGAATACTTGTTAACATACCAAAAGTTCTAGAGTTCAAATTAAGTGCACTTATCCCTCAAATATTTAGATTGACTTATGATGATGACAAGAGACTGTTGGAAGAATCCTAAGTTGTTTAAGATTTATTATTTATGTTATTTATTTATTTATGTTTAATTAAGATTTGTTAGTTAGAATGGTTCCTAGTCCTAGTTTAATTTTGTGTTTACTTTTATAAATGGGGATGTTACTAGTTATTTTCAATATACAAAAGTAAACAGAATAGATAGATAAACTTGAAGTAAGATTCAAGAACCTTTAAATTTATAAATAAAATAATTTCTACAAATTGGTATCAGAGCTTCTACCATCTTGGTAGAAGATCTTAAAGTTTCTGCTGCCGACGGGCAGTTATAGCCCATATATGCCGCCCGTTTGTCAAATGATCATGTTGACAAAGGCTAGACGAATGATATATGAATGAAAAACATGCCAAGAAGAAAAACATACAAAAATATTGCAGATTTAAGGAAGTGCAACCAAGCACAAGAAGAAGAAAATCTTCTCTAAATTAAAATATAGAGAAAGTAAAAAAAAGAATTGATAGGAAATGTGTCACGCCCTGAGTTCATACCAGGGACGTGGCCGACACTTGAGAACCATTGTTGGTCCCTAAGCAAACCCTTGGCCTGACTCGTTACTTAGCGGAAAACTTACTCAAGTGAAATAAGAACCTCAAAAGTAAATTCAACTCATAAAGCTATCATAAATGAAAATAGTTTACCTCACAACTATCTTAAATACTCAACTGAACATAAGTTTTCAACTCAAAGTCTTTAAAACATCACAAGGGAAATGGGAAAAAGGTTTTTCAATAACAACTATCTCTCACTACACCATTTTAGGCCTACGGCCACACTAAATCTGGACAACGCTTGTAAAGTGTTGCCTAAAATATTTTTGGGAACGCTTTTAAAATGTAGCCTATATTTTTATCTTTTGGCATCGATAATATTGGCAACATTTGTAAAGCGTACTCTTTAATGGTATAGGCTACACTTTATAAGCGTTGTCATAAAATGAAATAAATGGCAACAACTATTTACATATATGGCCACACTTTTAAAGTGTCCTATTTTTATAATTATAAAAACAACACATTAAAAGTGTGGCCTAAAAGTTTTCACCAAAATATTATATTCCCTCCAACATTTTTAACTCTCCCTCCCATTTTTATTGGCCAAAAAAATTAATTGATAAAACATTAATAAAAACTTTTCTTTCTCTTCTTTCCTAGAGCATACACTTTACTCTTCTTTCCTTGAACATAACTCTTTGTCTGTAGAACTGAACTGAAGATCGAAGAGAGGAAGCTGAAGAACTGAAGATCGAAGAGAGGAAGCTGAAGAACTGAAGAGCTGAAGAGCTGAGCTGAAGATTCTCTTCTCCAGAACCTGATTTTCTTGAAAAGATGAAGAGTTGAAGCTAAAGAACTGAGGATCGAAGAGCTGAAGAGAGGAAGCTGAAGAGCTGAGCTGAAGATTTCTCCTATACCGATTTCGTGAAGCGTAAGTACCAATTTCGTACAGCTGAGATTCCTTTTTATTCTCTACTAATCATCTAGTACTAAAAAAAGTCAATTGATTGAATTTTTGTTTTGTGTTTAGAAGGAATTGATTACTTTGGGGGTTCTTACAGCTGAAATTTCAAAGTAGGGGAAGAAATTGGGAAAAATCTGAACGCCAAAGTTAGCCCTAGGCATATTGA
>JAJOOS010003806.1:0-32987 GCA_029582725.1 Solanum chiquidenum
AAAATTAAAAGTGAGTATTTGCGTTAAATTTAGATAGCCTAGATGATAAGAAAAAATAAATAAGTAGTGTTATTTAATTTAATTGAATGTTTAAGAAAGAAAATCAAAGAACTTTCGTCAATTTATTTTCATGCAAAAATACAGAGAAATACCAAAAAAAAAATATTATTGTTTGAAAACTTTTATGTTCGTTCGCAAATGTTTAATTTTTTTACGAAAATTAACAGGCACACATCTATTTTTTTAAAATAAAAAATTGCAATTGAAGAACAAAAATAAAAACAAATCATAAAAAATAGTACAAGTGTTTAAATGGTACAAGAAAAAATGGAGTTTAAGGGTTAAAATGGAACAAGAGTAAGTTGGAGTGCCAAAATGAAAAATGATGGCAAGTTTGAGAGGTTGTGTATGTGTTTGGCCATTTTATTTTTATATATATATATATATATATATATATATATATATATGTAACTTTCTACTTATGCACATCAAAAATTCAAATTAAATAACACATTTATATACAATTTTTATATATATATATATATATTCAAATTGTATGTAACTTTCTACATACAATTTTCATGAGTCCGGAGTCAAAATGACAATTTTTTTCCTTCAAAAAACATAAACAACATATCAGTTTTTTTAAAACCAAAAGGGCAAAATCGCTCCTAAGGGAGCGATATCCTTCGCACTCCGTTAAAAAAAAATCCATTAAAATCACTGCCCTAGCAGCAAAATCACTTTGTTTTTTTTAAACAATTAAAATCGCTGCTCCCGCAGTGTTTTTATCATAATTTTTTTTTTCAATTTAAAAAAAAAACATTACTTCGTGTGGTTAATTACATTGGTTAAAAAAACAATTTGTGTGGTTAAATATTAAAAATGACAAGTAAAACCCAAACACCTAATCAATACTTAGCAGAATATAAAATCACATTGTCACACGAAACAATCAATATTAGTAGTATATAATTAACCACCGACAATGTAATTAGAAAGTAGACCAATTTTTACTTGAACATTATTTACCATTATCAAAAAGAATTTTCGATATTAGAAAGTAGACCAATGTAATTAACCACACGGTTTTATTTTTTTAGGAAATCGCTGCTCCAACAGCGATTTCAATTTTTAAAAAATTCAATAATAACGCTGCTGGATCAGCAATTTTAATTAAAACTTTTTTTTTTGAAAAAATCGTTGTTGTGCCAGTAATTTTATTTATTTTTTGACGGAGTAGACAAAGTTAATTATGTGCGAAGAATAGAGCAATTTTTCCCTTTTGGTTTTAAAAAAAATTGATATGCCGTTTATGTTTTTTGAAGAATTTTTTTTTATCCTTTTGACTTCGGACTCAACTCTAATTTTCGTAGGTATATACAAAACGTTGATTGCTTTCTAATTTGTAGCTACTTCCTTTTAATTAATCATAGAATTAGCACAAAATAATTTTTTTAAATTAAGGCGGCTTCTCAAATATTGGAAGCCACTAGGAACTTAGTTTTTATAGAACATAGTTTTGATGTTGCAATTTAGTCAACGCGTAATTATTGATCTTAATATTAAGTGCCTTAATATTAATTAGTCAAAATCAAGAAAGTAAGTGTAAAGTAGGATACTCATTTATTTTGTATAGTAGTGTTTGTATTATATTATATTATATTATATTATACACCTACCAATGTGAAAATGAAAAAGAAGAGGTCCCACAAAACTAAAAATAGTTGATAAAAAAAAGTTTTAAATTAGAATAAAGAAATTCGGTGATAAAGACTAATAAATTGACTTTAATATTATATACTAATTGGTGAAATATGGTATGACTTTGATTTTGATATTTGAGGTTTTTTACAAGTAGGTGGTGCAATAGGTTGGTGATAATGAATTCAGGTAGTAAAGGCAAATTTGAAAAAAATATTGGGCAAAGGTGTGCAACAATTAAATAGGTTATATATATTTGTACACATTAAGGACATAATTTTAAATAGAAGAATTTAAACATTACGAATTAAAATAAAATATCAATAGCTATCGTGTTTTTTTGTTATTTCGATGCATTGATGTCGTTATTATTTTTCTTATATATATATGTATTATTTGAGCTGATTTTTTTTTAAAATAATCTATCTATCTAATGGTGGAACTATGATTTTCTTTAAAGGAGTCTCAAATATGAAGAAGCATACATACAAAAAAGTCAAAAAAATTCGACATTTACTATATATATATATATACATAAAAAAGTTACTTCAATCATAAATATTAAAAAATGTTCATCACCTTCGACCTAACAAGTGTAAAAAGAAGATACATGTAAACTCTACACTCTTTCGATTCACTCGTAAAACTATATTGAATATGTGACTATGACTATTTGATCCTTATCCCAAACATGAATCACTAGTTACTATTTTTTGTCATTTAATAAATTTTATTATAAAGTAAAATCCAAAAAGAGGGAACAAAAAAGTGGAAAAATACAAATATACAAAAAAATAAAAAATAAAAATGTCCAACAAAGAGCATGTGATAGGGATTCTTTGTCATCACCACGTAGGCCAACAAAGTCCTCTTATCCAAAACAAATTTGATAACTTAATTTGCTATTTCAAAAGTTTTCTTTTTTAATTTTTATTTTATTACGCGCTAAAAATATATATTTTTATATACATACAGAAACCCTGTATCTATAGGTGCATCTTTTGTATATATATATTACAGCCAACCCCTAAATTACTTCATTCTATCTTCACTTTGCTTCTTTATATCACTCACATTATAACATTGAAGAGTTTTTCTTTTTATTTTGATTGGGAGTTCTGAAAATCAACAGTTGAAAAGGATAATCTTGATTTGTATTCAGGTAATTACATTAGACCTTTTTGTGGTTTCTTTTTTGTTTTTCTTATCTGGGGTATATCGGAAATAATCTCTCTACCTATACTTTTCGGACCCCATTTGTGAGATATGTTGGTGTTTTGAAAAGTTTTGAGGTTTTATTTATGTATTTTGATTGAAAAGATTGGAGCTTTATGTAGATTAGTTGGTGTTTTGAAAAGTTTTGAGGTTCTATTCATGTTTTAGATTGAAAAGATTAGAGCTTTTTGTGTTGGTGTATGAAAAGTTTTGAGACTTTAGTTATGTATTTTGATTGAAAGATTAGAGCTTTATGTAGTTTAGTTGGTGTTTTGAAAAGTTTTGAGGTTTTATTTATGTATTTTGATTGAAAAGATTAGAGTTTTTTGTGGTTCAATTGGTGTTTGATAAGTTTTATACAGAGTTGGGATTTTTTGTTTTCACCTTTTCCCCTATTAGAGGAAAAAGATTCAATAGAATTAATGCAGTTTATGTACATTGTAGTTATGCAGACTTATACTGCAATGTCTCTTGGGATTGAGTGTCTAATTTGTAGGTGAAATGACGATAGTTGCATGACTTTTTGAGATAAAAAGTTGTTAGCTGAGTGACCGTCTGATAAATTAACTTGCAAATTTTCATACTAGTTGTATCTAGTTAAGATCCTGAATTTCTAATTGTTTTCCCTCTTGGCATTTGTTTCTATAGGCACTAGAAATCAACAAAACTACATCAAGAAACAGCAAGATATGGCGTTAGATCTTCATTTCCAAGAACAGATAGCAGAGAGTACCTTTAACGAATGTCGTAGTAGCCCCTTACAGAAATGGAAGACGTTTGATGAAGACAATCGCGCTAGTGGTTTTGACTGTAACATATGCTTGGATGTTGTTAAAGATCCTGTGGTTACATTTTGCGGTCACCTTTATTGTTGGCCTTGTATCTATAAGTGGATTCAATTCCAGAACACCTCGGATCACCAAAAGCCACAATGTCCTGTTTGCAAAGCTGAAGTTTCACAAAAAGAGTTGATTCCGCTCTATGGCCCTGGCCAAGCAACAGAACCATCTGAAGACGACGTTATGGTCATACCACAAAGGCCAAGATGTACACTGATGGCAACTACAAATTCACTTCCATCGCAACATCTTAACCATCGACAACAGCCACATTCAGGAGGTTACATCGCCTCACCACCCGTGATTGGTGAAGTGGTTTATGCAAGAGTTTTTGGAAACTCATGTCCAAACTCGTATAACCTTGCAGGAAACACGAGTTTGAGAATGAGAAGGCAGCTATTACACGCTGATAGATCACTTGGCAGATTATATTTCTTCCTCTTCTGTTGTGTATTGGTATGCCTTCTCTTGTTTTGATCACTTTTCGCACTACATTTGTATATATGTGTACCTTATTAGATGCTGAACATACGAGCTTCCTTCAATGTAACATGTCTTCGAAGCTTTTTATGTTCTTGATTCTGGCTAATAATACACAAACATAAGGTGTGTCATTAACAACCAAAAGATGCTACCTTTCTTTGTTCTTTGGTCTTGGTGCTACTACTGCAATAACATATCCAGTGTAATCTTATTTGTCGAAGGGTAGAGTGTATGCAATAATGCAAACCTTACCCGGGTGATGGAGAGGTTTGTTACAAATAGATCTCGGCTCAAGTACAACTATATCAAAACAACAGAAGTGAAGAGACCATGACAATATACTAGCGATATCATACTAAAACATTTTGAAAGAAAAAAAGAAATAATAACTACAACATAATAATACTATAATTGAAGTAAAAGAAACAACAGATAGTAACAAAAATAAAAAGAACAAGCACATAATGTGTGTCTTTTGTAGCCTCCTATCTAAGGTCATGTCTTAGGTAAGTCAAAGTTGTGTCATGTCCTGTCTAATTACCTCTCCCGCACACTTCCTTGGCCTACTTCCACCTCCCCTAAAACCATTCAAAGCCAACCTCCACGCTGGAACATTAGTACATTTCCTATTCACATGTTCAAACCGTCTCAGTTCAACAGTTTGTGTAGTTATCTAAAATGTCAAAGGATGTTAATTTTGAGTTTGTTGGTTTGACATGAAAACTCTGCTTCTGTTGCAAAAATCTGTGTCTCAATCTAAAGAAACAAAGGATTAAAAAAAAAAAAAAACTTTGTCCGTTTTTATTTGTTTGTCTTATTTTGACTTGATACGAAGTTTAAGAAAGTAATAATATTTTTAAATCTTGTAGTCTGAAATTTTAAAAAATATGAAATGTATCAAAATGTCAATTAAGGTTTTGGTTTTAAACACGTCAGGTTGAAAGTTGAAATTAACAATTTGTTAAAAAAGAAATGTTATAGGGGACAAGGTGAGAGTTGTCTCTTTGGTGGATAAGATAAAGGAAGAATAAGATGATTCAGATACTAGGAAGAGGAGGTGCGTGGATACACCAATTAGGAGGTAGGCAAAAAAAATATGGAAAGGTGATTAATAAAGATATGATGCAGTTTCAAATTATATGACCCTAGATAAGAAGGTATAAAAGTCGAAGATTAGAGTAAAATTCGATAGGTAAGAGTGTAGTCGTCCGTTAGGTGGGTGTAGTTAAGGACTTGCCTCATATCCTACTCTTTGCTTTGTATTTTGATATTTTATTGTCATTTTTTCTTCCTACAATCCTTCTATGAGTAATTTCTCTTTTAAATCGAGAATCTATCAAAAATTAATTGCTTTCTAGTTCGTAGCTACTTATTAATTAATGATAGAATTAGCACAAAGAATTTTTAAATTAAGGTAGCCTCTCAAAAATTGGAAGCCACTAGGAACACAGATTTTCTAGAACACAGTTTTGAAGTTGCAATTTAATTGCAGATCTTAGTAATAGGAGTATTTATTAGTTAAAAAAACAAGAAAATAATTACAAGTGTAAAGTACAATATTTGTGTATTTTGTTTAGTTAATTATTACAGAGAGTCAGAGTATGTCTATTAACGATTAGGAAACTGCCAAGTAGCCCCATAAAACTAAAAAGTGGTGAATTAAAGAAAACCCAATTAATATTAAAGAAATTGGGTGATAAGTTTGACTTTAATACTTAATTACATACTAATTGCCAGGTTGGATAAGGTCTTAGCTGAAAAATTAAGGTATGACTTCAATGACTCGACGGCTTTTACGGGTCGGTTTGAATCGATTATTGATCAAAATCAAAATCAGACCAGTTTAATCAATTTTAAAATTATCAAAATCAAATCAAACCAAATATAATATACATTTATTGGTTTGGTGGTTATCGATTTCGATTTGGTTTGGTATGGTTATTCAGTTATTAATCATACACAAAAATAAAAGAAACAATTCATTCAAAATGTGAAAAAAGTGACAACAATTCATTCAAAATGTGAAAAAAGTGACAACAATCCATTCAAAACGAAAAATAGTTAGCATGACTAAAATTGCTGAATTTACTATGAATAAAGCTTTAAAATTCACTATTTTGATCTAGAAGGAAGAGATAATAACATTTCCAGTCCCACAAAAAATTGTCATAGACACTCATATACATGAAATCAATAAGATAAATGTTTTCACCATGGACATTTTTGCTTTCAATAAGTAAATTATAAAGAAATTTTAATGAAAACATATTTAAGATCTTTAAAATTGTGTATAAAAATAATATATTATATATGTATATTAAAATATATGTATATAATTTATTGGTTCGGTTCAATTATTTTTCTTCAGTTTTTTCGAATAACAACCATAACCAAACCAATTACTATCGATTTTCAAAAATCTAAAACCAAATCAAACCCAAATAAAATCGGTTTATTTTATCGATTTGATTCGACTTTTCGATTTGGATTGATTTTTATCCAAACCATAAACATCCCTACCTAACATCATGGGCGGATTAGAAGATTATGACGGATTTGAGCTTTGAAAACAGCTATTTGTATAAATGTAAAGTACACAAGGTTGTGTAAAGATGGAAGAAAATTATAATTTTCTTTTAAGAAAAATTAAAATATTTATGATAATACTTTAATTTTCTTTTAAGAGAAGAATAATAATCAAATAAAGTAAAAAAAATTAGGACAAAACGCTAACAAATCTTTAATGCCTGAAAGCTTTAATTTCTCTGTCATAAAAATGCATTATATTTTTTTCAGACCGACTAAAAATAATATCATATAACACTTGCTTTAATCATATTTGAAACATGGCCTAATGAGCCAATATATACTGCCAAGTGTCATACTCATTAGCACACCATTCACTTTTATGAGTATTTTTAGCCCCTCCATTCTTTTGGGGGACTTTATATCAATCAACATAAGATTAAAATGTTTTTTTAGTGAGATAATCTGATGCTTGTATCAAGTTGAGGTATTTTCCTTTTTCCTTCTCTGTGTCTATATTTCTAATTCACTTATGGAGTGTATTATATTGAAAAATATTAGATCTTTTTGTAGTTCAGTTGGTGTTTGAAAAGTTTCTAACTATATTATTTGAATTCTTTAAAAATGTGAATAGATGTATGTCGAATTTTTCAAAATTAGTGTCTTTTTGAAGAATGCAACATGAATACAGAATATTTTAAAAAGTCCGAGCAATATAGATTTCTATTGTACCTGAAGTATCATTTTTGCTTTCTTGGAAATTGGGGGGAAGGGGTTATTTTGTTGTTGTTTCTAATGACTAGTGAGATATTGTCTGTTTTGGGCTAAATCTGAATGATTTTCGCCAAAATGCGTCACACCATTAAGAGTATGGCCCTTTTAACTTGATTTCAATTAGTATCTCTGCCCTCTAACTTTCGGTGTGCTCAAGTAAACACTTAAATTTGTATAAAGTTGAATAAATAAACAGACGTGTTCTTACCTGGCATAAGTTACTCAAGTTTTATCTACAAAGATCCCGTCAGTTTCTAAATTTTATGCATAAGTTTCTAGTAGTTTTTCTTATAGTTGTGATATCAGTTTATTTGGTGTTTTATGATGTAAGTTAAGGTCTTGTTGGATGGAATAGGGGGTAAAAAGCATATGTTTAAGTATGTCCGAGTTGCACCCGTGTTGGATCCTCCAAAACTAACATAGTAATTTTATCCATTCTGTGTTGTATTGTGATCCTGGAATCTATTCATATATTTCTACAGGCATTAGCAATCAAGAAGCATGAAATGGCCGTAGATCTTCATTTGCAACAAGCAAATAGAAGAAGTCTGAAGATGTTTAATGATGAACGTGAAGGCGGCTATCTCTGTTGTGGTTTTGAGTGTAACATTTGCCTGGATCTTGCAAATGATCCAGTGGTTACCTTGTGTGGTCACCTGTATTGCTGGCCTTGCATCTACAAATGGATCCACTTACATAGCATCCCTTCCGAAAATCCATCTCAACGCCACCCACAATGCCCTGTTTGCAAGGCTGATGTTTCAGAAAGAAGCATGGTTCCACTCTATGGCCGCGACCAAGCTGCAAAAACATCTGAAGATGAAGTTCAAGTTCAAGCTAATGGTATGGTCATACCAGAAAGACCTGGGATTCACACTATTGATTCACATCCACCTCAACAACTCCATCATCGAGAGTCAAATACAACAAATAGGTTACATCCCATGATTTCTGGAAACTCATCACCAACATTGTATCCATATCCAAACGCGCATCATCTAGCAGGCAGCACTAGTTTGAGAATGAGAAGGCAACAACTGCAAGCTGATGATAAATCACTTCGCAGAGTACATTTTTTTCTCTTCTGTTGCGTAGTGTTATGTCTTATCTTGTTATGATAAGACTGCTGTAACAAATATGAATAATGTAGTACACGAATTTGGCTCAGTGTCATATATTACAAAAACTATTTGCATCTGGATCTTCAATATGGAAGACTCTACTCATGACTTGAAATATAAAATTTCTTACTATAGTAAATTATTTGCCTGTGCTTTTTCCCTTACATGAAAATGTTAAATGAAACTATTCAGCAATATTCTATGCAGACAGCTTGTTTCTCAACACACTGAGATTCACAAGAGAGATTTGAACTTCTCACAGCGGCACCTAACAATTTACGCTGTCTCACACCTGGGAAGAAGCATGATATATGAATCTTTACCAAATAAGGAGTACATCTGAATTGAAAATCATGTCTTCTCATATTACACATTCATCTCTAAAGTTTGTACACACTACTATAGTAACCAATAGTTTCATCAGACCCATGACATTTACAAAAGGTTAATATCAACGGAAAGACTAAGTTCTACACATAACAGTAGTAAAGACTCATTCCACACACATCACAGTTGTGAATGCTCGTCAGTGTGATACATCAAAAATATAGCTTCAGCTTCAAACATTGGCGCGATAAAAGTGCAGTAATTTGAGTGGTGATACATATTCCTGCAAAACAAAAAGCATAGTAAGATCCCTAAGATCAATCCCCCTTTATATAGACATAACCTCTAATATTCCAACCTGGAGAAGATCATCATGCTCAGGGGGTAAATCAAAACCCGTTGAGCAATTTTGCAACACCTCAGGATTCTTCATCCATGCTTTTCGTGCGTCACTCAGTTTAATTTTGTGCCTGTACACCTGAAAATCAAGCTAAAGATATAAGCTAACAAGTACTAATAACTTCAGTCACATCCACTCATAGTTAAAACACTGCACTCAAATGAGTCTACTATGGCAACACGACAGGTTCAAGTCTAAATGATCCTTTAGGCCCCACATTATCTGTTGGTTCGATGAGCCCACAGGACTCTCATAAATGGGCACTTAGAGATATTAGATATCACTAGCATATCTGAGGATTACTACCAAGAAATTAACTGGCACTACTTCCCAATTCACATAACGAATACAGGAACAGGGAGTATATTATGTTAGTGAATCTAAGAAGAATTAGCACATGAAAGAAACAGAAAATGTAAATGAATTAAATAGCATTACTGTGGTGATCAACAGGTATCCAACCAAGTGGGAAAAAACGCATATAAATGTGGTGATCAACAGCTATCCAAGTAAGTGGGGGAAAAACACATCTATTTTGGTTTCCCCTTCCCTTTTTATTTTTTTCGTGTGCGAGGGTGGGTGGGCAAGGTGGAAAGAGAGGAATGGAAACTTGCAGGTTGTTTGCAAACCTCAGAAAGTGAGACAGGAGGCTTCTCCAGCTCATCTCCCTCAATGATGATACCAGTGCCCTGGCATTCTGGACAGAACACTGAGTTGATCCGTCTCGCTGATTTTATCTCATCTTCCTTCTCTTTTGCATTGTGTTTGGTTCCAGTCTTCCTCTTAGATCTTCGTTTTGCTTTTGTTTCCATTTTTGGTTCGTCAACAGGTTTCACATAGGTTTGCAATTCACATTGAAGTATCCAATGAATGAGGCAAGATACGTGAAACAAATGAAATGCCTGTATTGACACAGGATTTGTATGAGCATGAATTGTAGTAATAAGTAATGGATATCTGTTAAGGCTCCAAAAGTGGAGAAACAAGTCTACAACACAATAATAAACAAATATCATATGGAAAAAAACACCAAAACAGAGCAGTGTTTACCCCTGTCATATTTCTACTGCTGCACATAAGTTTTCCAGATTTCCAGCTCAGAAGAGTTGCCACATCCTTACCAGGGAGCATTTTCTGTTGACAGATATCACACATTCTCTCGGAAGCCACTCGCTGCTGTTTCCTCAACTCTCTCCTCATAGTTTTGCTGGATATAATTCTTGAACTCACTAGTTGATCATCACATGTTCCCAATATCAGTTTCATATTTGAGTTATTTGTTGATTGAGATTCTTCCCCGGACGAATCACAATGATTACTAATAGACTCACTGAAATCCTCGGGGTCTGAAAATGACTTCCTCTTCCTCTTTCCAGTACCACTGGTTTCCTCAGATTCTGAATAAGGACTGGAAGGGAGCAAAAATCTGTCATCAAGTAACGGTTTCCTACCCAAATTATAGTTATAAGGAAATGTAACAACCGCAAAATCATGATCTGGAACCACAGAGGTATCCATATCATCAGAATCCTTCTTTGCCAACCATTCACACCATATTCTACGAATTTTTTTTGAGTCAATGCCACGTACACTAATACGAGCAGCAATTTTTCCAATACCAATATGCTTCACTTCTAGATCAGATAACTCATCTTTACACAACACACCCGGAATAACCAAGTACTCACTATCTCCATTACCAGTTAACTCACTATCCAGCAAGCCGTACTCATACTCGGAAACATATGTATCCCCATTATGTCTCAAGTTGTCATCACACTCAACAATAGCAAGGCTACTTTCATCTTCAAGACAAGTGTCAACCAGTCTGCTTTTCCCAACATTCACATTAGGTGAGTGCTTATCTTGCTTATCTTGCTCCGGATCATTAAAGAAAAGTACACCATCATTGAAGGGCCAAGGATTAGGTTTCAACAATGTGGCTTTAGCAGCAGCAAGCATTTCAGTATGGAGATTACCTTTCAAATGATTAAACAGAACAGAATCGCTATAACATGGAGAATGACATAGCGTGCAGAAAAAAACTAGCCTCTTCCCATCCTCTCTAAGCTCAACATATATGTGCCCTTGAGACCTCACATTCTGCAAAGTTCTCCTCACTAATTGCTCTTTCAAGTTACCACCACTTGTCCTCGGGAAATCTAATTGCCTACCCGCCATTCAATCAATTTTCCAAGATCAACTCAGATAACAACTTCTTTAAAATGATCAACAGAAAAATGTCTCTTAAATCTTTCAAGCAGTACTCTGAACAACAAAAGCCAACAGATCTCTAACCAGATTTTCAAAATTGTCCATACAATCACAGAAATCACCAAACGCGGCAAAAAAATTCAGAATTTTCGCATGAAATATAACAACGCAATAACCACTTTTCTCGAATTACGCAGGATTATCAAACAGAGAATTCAGAATTCGGTAATTCTGAACGAACAATTTCCTTCAAAATCACAAAATTCACAACAACCTTTACGAAATTCCACACCAAATTCTTCAAATTCAGCTTCAGTCAGTACGAAACAAAACAGATAAAACGTAAATGTAATCAACCCTAACAGAAGATTTAACAAACCCTAAACTTACAACTTCGAGGCATACTCGGTATTATAGGTATCTTCGTGAACCGCGTAACTCTACGATTTTTAGCAGCGCATCTTCCAGAAGAAACCTCAGAAATCAACGAAAGCAAACACGAATCCTCCATTTTCATCTCCATTTAAAAAAAACTTCGTAAATCAAAAAAAAAAAAACGAAGAAGAGCACCGAAACAACAACAACTAGAAATCAGAATCAAAGAAGAAGAAACAGAGATTTCATTTATATGTATGTATAGGTAGAGAGAGAAACTGTAACAAGGAAGGTTCTAGAGAGAGAGGAGGAGGGAAGAAGAAGAGGGAATTGTGAAAATTTTAACTAAATTTTGGTGGATATCTTTATTTATATGGTTTTAAAAATGGGTGGTAATCCTATACTTCTCGGTGCACAGTAAAAGCATGCTCCAATCATTTATAATAACGTGATACAATAATATATTACCTAATGAAATTTAAAAAAGATATATACTATACGTAGATTTTACCGCTTCCTCATAAAAGTACAGCAAATTCGAATATCCATATCTTCCAAATGGGTATTTGAAAAACCTACGAGAAGGAAGAAGAATAAAAAATAGATGGATATTCAACAAATAAAATACGATGATAGATATCAAAAAAACGAAAAATTTGCTAGTGTGATGATGAAGCTAAATCTGTGATGGAGATGATGAACGATTAAGATTATTAGTTGTAGATATAGGATTAATATGTTATATGTGTAGTGTGTAGTTGATTTTGGTAACGGAAGGAAGATTCTTGGGATCTTCTAAATAAGCATGGGAAATAATTTATTTATTTTTTGTCATTTTTAAATATTTATATTGTTTAACAATTTCACACGTAAGCTAATTGCCAACTGGCTGAAAAAATAAAAAATAAATTATGCTATATGATTGATACGATCATTGACATTTAACTAAAAATTTCGATATCAAACTTGAAAAAAAAATCGTAATATGAAATGGCTTAGTTATCTATAGGTTAGTAAATATCAGTTAAAGTTATCTTACTTAAAAGAGTCAACACACATTTATTGACACATAAAGATTTTTTTTTAGTTTGTTATAAATTTCTATAATAATATCAAGTTAATATAAAAGAGTTGCTATGAATACAATCTCAAATTATTGGGAAGACAAAAGTAATAGCATCATAGAAGTTATAAAATGCAATTTAATATAGACGACAACACAATAGCTTGTCCACTATACTTTTTATTTGTTTGCATGCTATACTTTTACCTTTAATAAATCTTATATAACGTGAATTTAGATTAATTGAAATTGCATTTTCTTACTTAATTAAGAAGACTAGCCACAATAATTTGTGATAGGGTCGTTCGGATAATCCTAGCACCTATTCAAAATAAATAAATTTCTGACACTTTCTTATTGTTTAAAATAATGAATCTTTTAAAGTTCAAATATGTAGTATTAATTTTTATTTTTTTTGAGTATGATGTTAAAAAATGCACATGATCCATGATGCATTTCTTCTTCTATTTGAAAGGCTACTAAATCAAAATTAATTTAATGTTATATAAACACTTGTAATTATATATGTGTTATAATCCCCAAATCATACATAAGGTTTTCTTTCTAGCATCCCATTGCTGAAAGAACAAGATGTTTTATGTCTTGGTTTGAAAGACCAAAATTACAATATGGTGATTTGATGTGGTGTTCATGGATTCAAGTATCGAAACAAATCCAAATTCTTAATACAGATACATAAACATTATATTCATTGATAATCAAATTATAATAACAACACTTGAATTATAAAGAGAAGTACTGAAATAACAAGTAACTAAAGATAGAGATAAGAATTAATGTGGATGAGTAGTTAAGACCTTAGAATGAAGATGAGAGAAACAAACTGTTTCTTTACAATACGCATAACCCTTTTGTATAACCCCTAGTCCCATTTAACCACTTGGTAATTGAGTTTGGATCCCAAATAAAACTCTCTAATATTTTACTCGGCTCAATAATTCCATTAGCCTCATTCACCACTTCTAACAAATAAACCCGTATAAAGTCGACTTGATTCACAACAAGTACGCTTCCATATCTAGTTTTATGTTCCTAATGATTTGTCATGATATATGGATCCTTGAAAAGACAATAGTTTTCGTCATAAAAATTTAGTTTGGTCCTAATTAATGGTTGAGTTAAAATTTAACATTAAGAAGCTAGTGTCAAAATATAAGAAAGTAAATTAAAGATCCACATCAATTAATCGAACCTTACAATGTGAGAGATATTTCAAAATTGAAGAGGAATAAGAAAAATCACAAATTTAAGATTAATAGCTTCAAAAACCATACAATCATATAAATATTTAATTATATAGAAGATCATAAATTTCAAAAATATACCTAGTTACATAAACTTCAAAAATATACCTAGTTACATAAATTTCAAAATTATACCTAGAAGATCATAAATTTCAAAAATTGCATAGAAGCACTAGAAAAATACCAAAGACTCTTTATATTTCTATCTTTTCAAGAACCAAGCTTGCAAATTAAACCAAAATATACCTAGTTACATAAAATAATCAACCTTCTCTCCAATAATCAAAACCTCTCAAATTAAAAAAAATAATAAAAAATTCAACTCCTTATGTTCTTCATCTTGTACCAACCCTTCTTGCAAGAATCTCCCACAATTTTTACTCCTTTCTTGAAAAACATCTTCAACTCTTGTGTTCTCTCCTTCACTTGCTTCTCAAAACTTCCCATATTTAACTTTTCCCTATAAAAATATTTTTAAAAACATCACAAATCAAAACTTAAATCGAAAGACTTCAAGAATGACATAAGGGTGGAAATCGTCTTATCTTAGATTAGGAATAATTAACCCAAAAAAAGGGGATGGAGGGTTCCCTTTTATTTTTATTTTATAATCAATAAGTAAAACATTTTAACATTTCTAATGAGAAAAATAATTAAATATGAAAGAGTTTTTCTCCATCAAGGAAACTTTTTTTTTTTGAAGTAAATCACAATTAGATAATATTCAAATAAAATAGAAAGTTATAAACTTGCAATAGCAATATATATATTCTTACCAATATCTTAGCAACTTCTATACAATGCAATAATTTTGTTGGCTTACGCTACGAGTAATTTAAAGGAGCAAGCAAGAACTTATATGCCCACTATTTGTTAGATGTGAAGAGAATGTTCAAACAAAAAGCAAAAGTTTTTAAAGGAGTTGGGCTACGTGGGATCCAACTCATAAGGTACATTATGAGTATTTTAGAAGATATAGACGTGAAGGGAGTGTATATCATTTCTTTAGTTTTTTTTTTATAGTATATACTTTTATTAATTATACTTTTATCGATTTAAAAGAAGGAAAAATTACAAAAATCCCACATTTTAGTTTACTTATTACCATTATCCCTTATAAGTTTTATAAATTTCCAAAATCCCTCATTTTCGCGCATCAGATTAATGTATCAGCGCTTATAATATTGTATCTCGCGCTAATGTATCAGCGGTTATATTATTGTATCTCGCGCATCAGATTAGTGTATCATGTATAAAATGTACATCAGATTAGTGTATCATGTATAAAATATACATCAGATTAGTGTATCATGTATAAAATGTAATGTATCTTACTTAACAATTAATGTATCTCGCGCATCAGATTAATGTATCAGCGCTTATATTATTGTATCCGTTTTGAGAAATTTATGTAATTATAAACTTTTAAGGGATAAATTGTAATTTTGCCTTAAAAGTATGTGATTTCTGTAATTTGCCCATAAAAGAATGACATTTGGTCTTTAAAGGTTTATGAGCTGTTGTACAGAAGTAGGTTTATTTATTGCACGTTCATTTTTGAAGGATAGTAATTGCGGGTTTCTTGAGGTTTCAAATCCTGCTTTATTTGCACTACAAGATGATGGTTATTTAATTTAGTGTGTGTTTGATCATATTTTATTGTGAAATTTGATATAATAATATTTTTTTTATTTTTAAAATGAAAAATGATATTTGATAATTGAAGTTGTGTTTGTCCACGAATACAGATTAAAATTATTTTTTGACTTTTCGTAAGGAATTTGAAGTGAAACGATGAAAACATCTTCTTTTTTTTGTTATTTTTCAAATTCTTGAAAATTCAATTTCAAATTTTTTCTATCAAACGCCTCCTTAACTTTTGGTACAAAACTGTTGGAAAAGAAATGCTTTATTTCAATTTATGCCCTTGAAGACTTTATTTGTGTTTTTCTTTTCCCTTTAAATAAAGTTGTTGCATAATACAACATAACAAAGACTCAAGAACCAACAGGATTGTGGTGGAGTGGTAAGTACTCCTTCATTTTTAATCAAAAGGTCTTGAATTCGAGTCTCCTTGGTACGGAGTCGCCTTTGTTAGGGGGAACACTTTACCCCAATGTGGGACTTCCCGACGCGAATCTGAATTTAATCGGCTCCAATGTAGATACCGAACACCGGGTGGAAAACAAAAAAAAAAAAAACGGACACTAGAAAAGGTAAAAGAAATAAATAGGGGATGAACCCAGAAAAAGTAAAATTTAAGTAGTTCATATATATTTGTTAGACATTTTTAACGTAAAAATGAATAAGTTTATATATATTTTAATGAAAGAAATAGAATATAAAGAAATAATTAAAATGTTATGTCTTAGGAAAAATGTTTTGAAGACTACAAAAGATATTATGGATAAATCGTAAAAGATTTAATCAAATCAGTATTTTTATAAGATGTAAAATGATAAGTTGAGGTGACCGACTTATAATTTTTGGTTGATTTTAATTTAATTTACAAGTACTTGTTTGATGATGAGCATTATTTTGTGTTTATGTTAAATTGAGTTATGATTTTGATGATTAACAAACAAACATGAACAACCTATTTATTTTGATGGAAGGAAACAAATTCCTTGAAAACTTCAAAAAAAAAAAACATATCATTTCTTTTGAATCAAATCCCACCAGCCAAGTAAGTACCAACTTCAATTATTCTCTTATGATATTATTCACATGATGTCACATGGAAAATTTTAGTACAAAAGTCTTCAAAATCTCAATAATTTAACAAGGGAGGAAATGCAACATGACTCAAGCATGATGGAATATAAACTTCATTATTATAGCAAAAATAATGACCCCATCTATTCCCATCCAAAATTGCCAAAACAATTAATTAAGGACGATAAAATTAGTCGATGAAAACATGATGGTCTTGCAATCATTGTCAACCTTTAAAATGGAAGGTCTTGAACTTGTTACCCCTGCTTGATTCGTGGTTAAAAGTCAAAATGTTGGGCCAAATTTTATTAAAATTGAAGGTTTGCTTATGGGGAAAGTGGGGGCGAAAATTCAAGACACCACACACTTCCAACGCCGTTCTTGTAAATCACCCGATACTGCAATCAAACCGCTCATTTGACACCTACCATACAAGTGAATCAATTATAAGTTGGTGGAACAAAAATAAAAAGTTAATGTTGCTGCCCAGGATCGAACTGGGGACCTTTAGTGTGTAAGACTAACGTGATAACCACTACACCACAGCAACTTCATGTTACACTGAACTCTTGTAATTAAATTTAGCACTTACTCCCAAATGGGCTCTACCCACATAAATCTAGGCTCCATTTTAGGTACCGGACACGGGATAGAGAAATAATAATAAAAATAATAGTTTAAGAGTCTCTAAAATGATGATAAATCTTGTCGATAAAATAGGTCCTATAGAAAGTATATTTCTCATATACATCTCTGTTCGATGGTGCAGGCTTAAATATATTGAGTAAGTTCTATATACGTATCATAAATCTTCGAATGACATTGGATCTATATATTTTCGAATGTCATGTTTTTTTGTGCCAGACCTACAAATTTTTCAGCTCATCATTGATCGTATAGAGCTTTAAACTCATAATTTGATAAACTCAAGATTTGGAGCTCGTTAACTTTGAGACGAATTTGAATGGACTAAAATGAATCGAATCATTTTAATTTTTACAAAAAATAAATTCATGCTCGACGTGATGAGATGTTCATTTCATGTGAAAAGATTATTTTAAAAGACTAACTAGTTATTACTATTCTTAACTAATGGATCTTTATAAAATTATGAAAAACAATGTCATTATATTTCAACTGTAATCTGCTCATTTGATAAGATTATATAAGAATTTGAGAAAAATACTATAAATGATTGATTTATAGTAAGTATTGTTCTATAAGCTGAAAGGGAATCATAGAGATTTGGTTACTTTAACTAACAGCCTGTAACATATACTCCTATCCGACCTAATTTACGTGATATCGTTCGAATTTTAAGAATTAAAAGAGTTTTTCTATAATTGCATTTTATTCAATTTTCGAATATGTCAATTAGTTTTATTTTAATTTTTTTTTATCAAATTTACGATTAATTTTTAACTCTTGAAATTCAAATAGTATCACGTAAATTAAGACGAAAGTATATCATTACCCATTATCACAGGAAATCTTGAGATTTTTTCAAGCCTGTACTTTAATAAGTGTAAAGAAAAGTTTGCATTTGGTTATTAATTGTTTTGTTGAGTAGGGTCGACGTATTAAGAATTATTTGTATATTTAACTTTATTCATAACTAAACAAAAAATCCCAACATTATGGAATCGATGAGATTAAAGAGTATCACAATAATCTAATAAACATTGTAATCTTTAGATGTACCACTTAATTAATTAAACTATACATCATCGCTTCCAATATATTTACCAACTTCTTGTACGTGTAGTGCGTACATTAGTCCTATTTTTAAAAAAATATAATTATGAAAACTTTAATTTTTAGCAAATTTATAGCAAACATAAAAATCATATTTGTATGTTATAGCTATAGTTTGCATAATTGCGTTTCATAGCATATTTTATGTTTGCTATGGAGCTTTTGATTTGTATAATTCGCTACAAACATCCAATTTTATACAAATTGTTCAGTTTTGTATAAATTCATTTATACATTGTAATTTGTATAATTATAAGTGTATAGGACGAAAATATATGTATTTGTATTTGTATATACACTTTTCTCTCGCTTTATACAAACACAAATACATTTTATACATTTAATACCGAAATGTATAAAATGGCTAATTGTATACCGAAAATGGCTAATTGTATACCGAATCAAATGGCAAAAAAAAGGAATATTTTGCTGCAAATTACAATTAAAATAAACTATGGCTATAGAATTTAATTTGAATTAATAATTTACTATTTCATACAATTTTCCCTATAATAATTCCTGAGAAGGTTTAAGTAAGTATATCCTTCGATAATCTAATTTATATATATAATATAATATATATATTTTTGTATACACTATAAATATAGATATGTTTTATAAAATAGATAATGCAAAAATATTAGGTTATAATTTTTCCTTCACATTTATTATATATATGACTTTCTATATGAGTTTGTCCAAGAAGCTGATAATTTATAAGAACAAAATATGCTATATTTGAGAACACGTTCGGATATTTTTATAAAATTTGAATCGAAAGTATCTAATAGAAACACATTATTATGTGTTCAGGTGCTCAATTGAAACAATACTTAGTTCTAGTTTTTACGTTGAATTACTGACAAGTTCAAAGGGCTATCGATATACTCCCTCTATTATATTATTGGTTATTAATGTTGTTACACGTCGTTCAATTAAAGAAGGGAAAAAGAACATAATAACGTGTCAATGATTGAATATGGTAAAAGTTAGACATGTTTTTACCTAAAATAATTATGAAGTGAGTGTGTGATTGGTGATACGTTTGTTGGATAGATAAGGAACGCACGAGGCATGTTTTTGCCTCAACCATAATATATAATTCTTAGACTTGAAGGTTGAAGCCACGACCCCACCTACCATTGGCGGAATAAGAAATTTAACGAAGAATATGCATATTAATAATAATTAACATTTAATTTTTACATATCATATAATTTTTCAATAAAGAATGTGTATACAATCACTCTTTCATCGTTTAAGGTGGCTCCGCTCATGGCACTTTCTATCTTTTCTTGCTATAATTATCACTCTTCATAGCTAGGTGAGAAAATAAGGATAAAACATCTTTGATTATTCACATTTGTTACTCTTCCGCTATGATACATTTTAGATTTTCATTTTATGAATATTCTTATCGCGTGACCATGATCCTCCTGCCTTAAAGGTAAGTTTATCTCTTCTCTAGCTTAAGGTATGAGGAAATATAAGTTTTTTTAAAAAAATTCTTATTTAGTGTTTGATATTTATATTCAGATCACGTCTAATTCTGATTTATGTCGCAGCCATAAGATAAATTAAAGGAGGAAATGGTACTCTCCATTATATACTTTTTGTTTTCATATAGAAAACTCAAACTCGATACCTCTAATTAATGACGCAAGATTACTGTCTATTTCACTTTAACATTGGAGGTAAGAAGATAGAGTGGACCATTGGTTATTAATGGAGTACATAACCGCCTTTTAAAATTGTGAGAACATTTCATTTAGATACTCGAACTTATAATCCTTTAATTTGTTTCAGCTAAATATCTCGACTCCTAATAAAACGTTTCTATTTGACAATTTCAACTAAAAGAATTGAATCATTTTTGTATATTCTTATTCGTCTATATTAAATAATTAAATTAACCACATAAAATATATTACGATAATTTATTTTTGTACGACTTTAACAAAGATGAGTTGTCCAAGACCCCAAAAGTGATGAAAAACAAAATGCGTATATATAACAGGCTAATAGAGGTGTCAATCACATGAGCATAAAGTTCTCCCCTAAAGAGATGCCTAAAGTGAAAGATAGAACGTGAAAATTAAATGGCAATAATATATATAATATAGATCCAATAATAATATTCTAAAGTCAAACTAAATAACACTTTTGAGGACTTGATAAAATCATGTTATATATTATTACATACAAATATTTCAAGGGTTAATTCTCTCAATTGATTTTTATTTTTATTTTCAAGGCTCAAATCTAAAATCGTTAATTAAAAATAGAGGAATACCAATTACCCCGCCATTACATAGGTCGATTGAAAGAAACTTTTCATTACTATTAGACAACAAGAATGTTCAATTCTTGATTGCTTATTTAAGGTTAAAAAAGAAGAAGAAGGGATCCTAACCATCCCGTCATTACACAAGTCGATTTGAAAGACACTTTTTATTATCGTTAGACAAAGACTACATTCAATTCTTGATTGTTTATTTAAGGTAGGGAGCGCTATCCCCTGAATGGAGCCTTGAGAAATAAAATAAAAAAAATAAAAAAAAGCAAAACAAAAATGGAAGAAAATAGTTGATCTTGTTTAAAGTATAAAAATCAAACATGTACTCAAAGGAACATTACAAAAAAAAAATTGGATCCAAATATTGAAAAATAAAAGATTCTTACGTTCTTTTTCTTTGTTTTTTTAGATGAAACCAAAGAATGGAAATTATAAATAGTACACTTGAGGAAAATCCCAAAATCCAATAAACAAACAAAAATAAGTAAAATAACGGTAGAATTCTCTATTCTTTTCGTCAAATGACCTATATTCCCCCAAGCACTTACCGTTGAGCAAGTATTTTAATACAACCATATTTGGTATGAAATAAAAAATTATGTGTATAATGTTAATCTCCATATAACTAATACTAGTATAATTTTTTTTTATATGTAGAGCTTGATAGTATAAGAAATTATTGGGTTAAAATGGTCTAAGAAATATCGTGAGATATTGTCTGATTTGAGTCAAATCTACATAGTTTTTCCTAAAAGGTCTTACATACACGGCTCACACTTTAAAAGTATACAACACCTTATAATTAACTTATTTTTCTTTCCAACTATCAATGTGAACTTATTCGTACACCAGCAATCTCCCTCTCTAACTAAGTTCCACAATCATTCAATTTACGGTCATCGAAAATGCAAAGACGTACGATGCATATATCATCTTCAAAGCTATGAGTACATGTCGTAAACCAACTGATTTTATACGGACAAAGACACTAAGCCAGATTAGTACTCCCTCGATCTGGTCCGTAGTAAGTAATCGAATTTCATAATTCAAAATAAGTGATTTTTCCAAAGTTTAAAAGAATTCTTGAGTTTTTTTCTCTTCATATTTACTGTTCATTTTCATGGGGTTCTTGACTACTTTACATTTTCTAGACATATAATTTCAGTACTCACGTTGGAACCTGATAAAATCTAAATTCGCACAAAAAAGTCTCACATTAGGGTCAAGTTAATTAAAACGCATCCTAACAAAGCCAATTTCATACCTAGAAAAACTCAAACCCAAAATCTCTAATTAAAAATAAAAGAAATACTTACAACTCTATCGATACCGTACTATATATTATAACTGAAAACTCTAGTATTTGTTGAATACATAATTAATGTAGTAAAATATGTATAACTAAAACCAACAAACAAAGTGACCCCTCAACTGACAAGAACTATACTTAGCTTGCTGTTCTAACGCCTTAACTGTCGCTGGCCCCCATTTATTTTATTTTTATTATAATATAAAGTTCGTAGTGGTACCATCATAAATAAAATAAAATAAAATATAAAGTCACATGGACCCTAAAATTTCCACTTACCTTTATAATATTCTTCACCTTATAAAAATAAGACTATATAATTATCTTCTTAGTTCTAACTTGTTAACACTCTCATCTCTTCTTCAATTCTTACAATCTTACTACCTCGGTTTCTCCGCGAAATGCAGAGATAAACCGAGGACTATATTTACACAACGCTATGGATTCTAGAATTTGCCTTGTTAGTTATGTTGTGTCGGTGATTTTAGCTTTTCTCACGATCATTGCATCAGGTACCACTCTCCGACGTGGTGTGAACCCACATTGGCACTCTGCTTCGGCTACTTGGTATGGTAGTCCCAATGGAGATGGTAGTGATGGTACGTTTCGAGTTTTATACTGAATGTTATTTAAATTTTTCATAAATGATGGCAGATGTTAAATTCTCTAAAAGTAAGATAATAATTTTTGAAGTGTTCATATTTATATTCCGAACCAAAATGTTTTTTACAAAAAGATTATATTAAATATATAAATTTTTTTTATATATACTTTAAATCTACTTAATAAAAATTCTCGTTTCGCCCCTATTTATATTTACTTCTAATTGGTTCAATATATATAGAAGGAGACACAAGTGGAAAGTTATTGTAAAACAAGCTAATTATTACTGAGGAATTTTATGATATTAAATGCATTATAACGTGCTTTACAGGTCATGCATTACGGATAGAGAAACAGGCCAATGGGAATATAATAAAATAGTTTTTTTTCTATAGTAGCGGAATCAAGATTTTACGACTAGAAAGTTTTGATTTGGTTGTGAATGATGGAATTTTGGTGTAGGTGGAGCATGTGGGTACGGGACGATGGTGGATGTAAAGCCGTTCAGGGCTCGAGTTGGGGCTGTGAGTTCGGCCTTATTCAAAAAGGGCGAAGGTTGTGGAGCTTGCTATAAAGTAAGATGCTTGGATAAAACCATTTGTTCAAAACGGGCTGTGACAATTATTGTTACCGATGAATCACCGGCCCTAACTAAAGGTCTAGCTCACTTCGATCTTAGTGGGTCCGCGTTCGGACGTATGGCTGTTTTGGGCCGTAACACTAATTTGCGCAATCGTGGTAAAATATCCATTATTTACCGCAAGTAAGTCGTTTTATTTTATGTGTCTTAATTTTATTTAATTAGTTAGTAATAATACTAACAGACTGCAGTTTCAGTTTTGTCAATTTATGGTTAGTGGTTTAATTAATTAATTTAATAAAAGTATACCGTACAATTTTACTTTATATTTTTTGAGAAAGTAGTGACAAACTGACAATGACACCAGTGAGTCACTATATTTTTTCATTTTTTAATATACTACTACATTTTTTTTCATTGAGCGATCGATAAAATCATTTGCAATTAATTTAAGTATGACAACAAGGTATTATAAGTGGTTGAGTGACTTCATTGCTGCTCTGAGCAAGTGAGATTTAACCTTTTAACTATGGGATGAAGTATTGTTAGTGACAGAATAATTTTACTGTCACGATCGATTGAAATTTTGATATTTTATTGCCTTGATTAATAAAATACTAAATTTTTGAATTTATGGGTGTAGGACTCCTTGCAAATATCCTGGACAAAACATTGCATTCCATGTAAATGTTGGCTCAACAGCTTATTGGCTTTCTCTTTTGGTGGAATTTGAGGATGGAGATGGTGATATTGGATCCATGCAAATAAGAGAGGTACATATCTTCATTATATATACTAATAGTATAAAATATGTTCAAAAAATAAATTAGATTTAACTTGTGATATGTAGCGGTTACCTATATTACAAAATTATACTTATAGATTTCTTATAAATAATCTGATTGTATAAATATTTTCACTTCAATTCGTTTTACTTTTAGAGTATCAGATCATTAAAAAAATAATATTAATTAGCGACATGCTCTTTATGCACCACATTATTGTCTATAGAATACAATATCTTCTTTTTGTTATGCAATTTTTTCTAAAAGCACTTTCTTCACATGCTCTTCTCTCTTCTTTTTTTCTTCCAATAATCTACGAAATTGACTTTTCAACCAATCATATAGTGCAAAATGACTTAATTATTTCCTTTTAAAAAAAATAAAAAAAAATTATTATCTAGGATAGTGGTTTATCTTGCACTAGAGAGACAATAATAGGTGCATAGTATGACATATGTACTAGCCATATCAAGGGACATGCCATAAAACGAAATAAAATGATATAATGTTAATATTATCTATCAATTGAAAATATTTACATATTTATTTTTCAGGCAAGGTCTAATCAATGGTTAACGATGACACATCTATGGGGTGCAAATTGGTGCATTATTGGTGGACCATTACAAGGACCATTTTCAATTAAGCTAACCACACTAACCAAAAGGCGAACCCTCTCAGCTAGAGATGTTATTCCAAGTAAATGGACTCCTAAGGCCACTTATACGTCTCGACTTAACTTCTTAAAGTAACTTTTTCTTAACTTCAATATACCAGAGACGAACGTAGTTAAGGACTTGTAGATTCACTAAATAAGTACAAATAATGGGTCATGAGTGAAATTTCAAACTTAAATTTTCAAATCTTGAATCTGTCTCAGTATGGATAGATTTAGAAGAGCTAAAATACTAAAAACCCTATATAACAGTGTTGGTTGGATTTTTTAAAAAAGGGAAAAATCAGCCTTAGGATTAGTATAATAAGTTTCCTAGGCTCATTTCTTTTCCTTTTTTTTTTCTCTTTATTATTGATGTAATTGTTTTTTTTTTCCTTCCTATTATTTTGTAAAATGCTTATGTAAGAGTTGTTAATAGTAGTAGCCCTCTCCAAAGGAGAGTGAGCCCTTTGTGTGTAAAAGTGATTTCCTATGTTTATTTTTTGGTTGTATGTTAAGTGATTAACATTTTATGTTTTTGTTGTTTTATATGAATACATAAAATGAATGAAAAACAAATGTTTTGTTTCTTCCCAAATATGTATTGAGCTAAACTTAGATATAAATGACTAAACATCAGTCATATGTGATTGACATACATTTAAAAAAAGGTAATCGAACTTTAATCACTTATAGTATATGACCAAAGTTTGATTGGGCCAAAACAAAGGGTGGCCAATACTCATTCTCACATGCATAATAGTTTGAGAAGTGGACAATTATGATAATGTTCCACACATGGAGGAGGTCCCAATAAGTATATTTTTGGGATCAACTGACATTAAATAGTTCTTGCCCATGTGAATGGACATGTGTTCAAATTAATCCTCCCCACATTGAAGGGCAAAAGTCACACTCATGACAGTAGATATTTCACTAATGGCATAATTGTATTGGTCTACAATTTAAGAAAGATTTTTTTTTAAAAAAAATAGATTATTAATTTAGATGAAAAAAGTTTTAAGTATATTCTTAAAGCATTTGAATTTAAGTAGATATGTTCTTTCTTAATAGTTTAGTTCATATATGGTTTTAATGCTTAATAGTTAATCAACCTATATCTTTTATTTAATTGGAGTACTTGAGCACTCAATTAACCTAATGTAACATCTCGCAATTTGAAATAACTAGTAAGAAGCTAATAATTAGAAATAGTCATGTTTGAAAAGAATGAAAATCTGGAAAGTTTTGTTAAGTTAGGAAAAAGTAAGTTTTTGGTCAATTTCAAACGGCCATAACTTCTAGCTCAGCATGAGTTAGGAGCACTTTCAAATATGGCAGGAAATCTCTTGGAATTATCTTTCCAACTCCGCCGAGTTTGCGCGATTTCGAGTTTGTATGAGTGAGTTATTTCCTTTGGAAGTTGGATTGTTCAAATAAGGAAATGTCCTATCCGGATTTTGAAGAATATTTCAGTCTTTTCCTTATTTAATTAATTTAATTCATCTTAGTAAATTAATTAAGGGTCAAATCAAAATGAGATCAGTTTAGTCAATTGGAAATTCACGCTAGGGCTTGGAGAAAAGAGAAAAGAGGAGAAAGGAGAGGAAAAACTCAAGATTCGCCAAGATCGTGCGATTTGGTTGTGGATTTCGCCAAGGAATTTATCTTACAAGGTATGTGAGTCTATCATAGCGTTGAATTCGTTCACCCACGCGCCAAACATGTTTTAGTTCAGCAAAATTCGTCCTAAAAGAGTTTGATAGTTGATGTTCTTGACATGTATTCTTGAGTTTGAATGTCGTTCTTGAATTGGCCTGAATTGTGGTTAGGACGCGAACTCCTCTGTTTCAAAATATAATTTCGCGAGCATTTATTTAAAAACATCTCCACGTCGCGGACTTGTTCTAAGACGGTGATTTCGTATCTTTTCTCATGTTTAGCTATCTAAAATCATTCCTAAACATCATGAGATCTTTCCTATCACAAATCATAATCCTTGAATCCATAAATTCAATTCAAGGAAAGTTAAGAGTCGAGTCAAGAGAAGTCAAGAGTCAAGTCAAGAGAAGTCAAAAGTCAAGTTAAGAGAAGTTCATAAAGTATTTCAAAAGTCTTTCACAAACGTTTTAACTTTGTTTTAAGACTTAAGTTTCAAGTTAAGCAAAGAGTAAAGTTTGAAGTTCATGTCTTCAAAAGAGTATATCAGGACTATGTATTCCCAAAGAGTAAAATATTTTCACATTTAAAGAAGAAAGGAAACCTTGATTTCCAAAAGAGCCTTTGAGCTAGTTTTCAGTTAAAGAGTAAATATTTTCACATTTGAGCAAGAAAGGAAACTGAGATTTCCAAGAGAGCTTTTAAGCTAAGTTTTGAGTAATTATCTCAAACCAAAGAAAGAGTTTTGTTTTTACAAACACATGAGCTAAGCATATTTTGGGAGTAGTATTGAGCACCGATATGGGGAAACGATTCATATTAACTCAAGTCTCCATAAACCATGTAGTCATCATGGGTAGTAAAGGATCATACTTTTTAGATGACTCCTTAAGATGCTTTTAACATAGACTAGTGGATCCACTTAGTGAGTTATGTCCTATACCCCGGCAAGGTATAGGATGGTCCTTGGCAGTTTGAGGTAAAGTGTTGTATCACCACTTAGGCTCATAGTGGTGGTTGTCGGTTAGAGAATCTCTCACAAAAAACTATATTATTTTCTATATGAGTAAAGTTGAGTTTGTTATTGCACTTTCTTTAACGAACTAAGTTTCAACTGTTTTTACAAGTTTTCTATATATTGCATATATTTTATTGCTTTATATTGAGTTAAGTTATTCAGGAGTTGAGTAAAGCTATGGTAAGTATTTCTTTCAGATTCTTTTCAAGCCTACATCTTGTTTAGCATTCTAACTCGCATACTCGTACATTCAATGTACTGATACCAGTTGGCCTGCATCATCTTATGATACAGACGCAGGTAACCAGGATCAACATCCAGCGCATCGTTGATCCAGTTGAACTTCAGAGTTGTTGGTGAGCATCCTTGCTTCCGGAGGATCCCCTTTTTCATTACTTTATCATTTTAGTTCATTAGGATGTTGGGGGTCTTGTCCCAACATGCATCTCAGTTATTAGAGGCTTCATAGATAGATAGTAAGTTAGTTCATTTGTCTTTATTGTGTTATTGACTTATGTTCAGATTTGAGTTGCCATTTTGGCTAAATTAAATGTTTATTTTTAAAACATTATGAGTTCAGTTTGTGACGGTTGAGTTATCTTACATTTGAGTACTTTTTCTTAATGCTTAAAGTTTTCCGTTGAGTAAGTAAGCCAGACCAAGGATTCGCTTGGGGCAAGCAATGGTTCTCGAGCGCCAGTCCCTCCCAAGGTGTAGGCTCGGGGCGTGACACCTAATTATCTGATTAACAGGTGAATAGGGTCAAAAATACACTTAGCGCATTGTATCAAATTAAGTTATGCTTCACACTTTGTGTAGGTCTCTGTTAATTCCTTTGAGTTTCAGGATCTGTTTAGAAAGTCATGTATAATTATATAACTATTGAAATAATAATTACATAATCTAATAATTGCATAGTATAATAGTTATATATAATGATTTGTTTGTTTGTCAGAATGTAATTTCCTTCCTCGTATTTGATTGGACAAATATAATTACACAATCAAATGAAATGGAAAAGTTTACTTCTTTTTTTTTCTTTTTTCTACGAAATATATATATATATATATGAAAAAGAAAGAAAGAATTTAAAAAGATTATCTTAAAATTACATCAAATTCTTGACTCCCCCTCTTAATTACATCAAGTTTTCCACTAACCTAATAATTACTCCCTCCATTTCTATTTATATGTCACTATTTTAGATTTCACGTCCCTCAAGAAATTACGTAAATTTACCCTTTTACCCTTATCCAGTGATCTTTTGAAGTCAAGTTTTCAATAAATGAACATAAATTAATTTATTTTGATTAATTAAATTGGCCAATGAGTATGTATTAATTAATTAGCTTTTCTATGTTGGTTAAATTCATACTTTCAAGACTAATAACTCTCAAGGGTAAAATAAAAAAAATAGTACGATATTTATTTAAACAAAGGGGCAACATGAGAAAGTGTTGTTGAATTTAGAGGTACTTAGGTCGTTTGGGTTTGCTACGGATGTGGCAAGTGTTGAGAACATATAAGTGACGAGACACCTAATTTTAGATAGGAAGGTGTAGTAGAAGGTTAGGAGATAGTGGAATGTTGTCTTGCTTGTTGTTGTTCGTATTCTTTCTTTTAGGCTTTAATTTATATTAGTTACGTTGTTATGTTTTCGTCACTGTTTACTTTTTATGTATATCTAAAGAAGATCTTTTGGAAACAATTTATTTATCTTCACGAGATAGTGGTAAGGTCTGTATTCACTCTACTTTCCTCAGACCTTACTTGTGACTTCACTGGATATATTGTTATTATTATTGTTGTAATTCAAAAATGAAACATTTAATTAAAGACAGAAATTTATCATAGCACCAGAACCCTTGAATAACAATGAATTTGTTTCACTGATTATACAATTAGTCAAACCAAATGATCTATTATGTTGTTTGGATTATAATCACAAAGTTATATTAGGCCAATTAATAATGTTATAATGTGATATTTGATTCATTATCTCTTATATTTTTCTAATTATTGGTTAGTCCATTTTTTCAGTTGAGCAAAGATTTGGCTAATTTAATCATTAGTCGTTAACCACCTACTTGGAACAAAAGAGAGAAGAAAAAGAAAACAAAAAGGGAAATACGAATTGTGATTTTTCACTAAATTTGCTATATGTCATTATTATTATTAAGGATGGGCATAAAATACCGAAAATTGAATTATCGAATCAAATCAAAAAATTTGGTGATTTGGTATTCAGTAATTGGGTATTCAATATGATATTCATAAGTAAAATTTCAGAATTATGGTATTCGGGTTTTCGTTTGGTATGAGACACTAGTACCATATGATATTTGGTATTTTTCGAATATTGAATTATTTACTTAATGAAAATCATATATCAACATGTCCATTACTCATTAGTACAAGTCCAAAGAAGAAAGTTAAAGAATGAACATAAACAATACAAATGCATAGCTTTTAGTAATTGTATCAATTTTTGTTTTCTTGATATCTTCTTACTTATTGATCTTTTATTATATCGTGCCTCCACATAAAAAATAGTAGCAGTAACTTTGTAATACAATCGGTTACAACTTCAAGACGGTATTACCGAATACCATACCAAATCGAAATTTAATTTACCGATTACCGAAATTTATAATTTTGGTATTTGGTATCTACTTTTAACTATGAATTATCGAATTACTCAACCCGAAAATTGATAATCCCAAACTGAATATCAAACGCCCGCCCCTAATTATTATTATTAAGTATTATTTTCATTCGACATCTAAGTTCGATTAAATACGGATTCATATAACAAAGTCCATTTTTAAAAACGATATTTTAAATAAAATTTCTTTCATACCCAAAACTTGAATCCCGCATTTCTAAATTAAGGACCTCACTATCATGTTACTCCAATACATTTGCCTTATTAGGCTTAAACTGATAATCTGATGCTTCAAGTCGGAAATAGTACATATTAGAGTTGAGCATAAATATTGAATAATCAAAAAATCGGACCAAACAAAATTCATTCAATTCGTCCAATTGAGTACAATTTTTATCCTAACAGTTCGATTTTTCAATTCAATGTTTGATTTAAAAGTCAACTTTTTGATGCATCGAAAAATCGAACTTAATTATATATATTTTAAAGAAAAAGAAATTTATTAGGATTAGAGATTTCTTGTCCTGCTTTTACCTGACACTTGCAGAAAAATGAGTTTTTGGGACCTCATTCATGGAAATTAGAGAGTTCCTTTTGATTTGGTATTTATTTTACTCCACTCATTTGCATTGAAAATTCATTTTAGAAATATCCAATCAAATCAAATTGAATCTGAAAAAAATAAATCGATTCGAACAAAATTCAAAGATGTTAGGTGCACACTTTTCTATAATCGAAAATTGAAGAATTGAACTTTTGATTTTAAACTTTTTTTAAAAGTCATTTTAAACTTATTTTACGTTAATTTTAATCTTGTCAAACACTCTCAAAAACTAAAAATGACTTAAAAGTGCATTTGAGTCTTGCCAACTTTTAAGTCAATCCAAACAAGTTTTTTATTAACGCAAATAACTTAATTATTGCTAAATATAATTTTTAGGAGGCAATTAATACTCTTTGTAAATGTCTCTAAACCTTATAGTGTCAATAAATCTAATGACAATTAATTAATATCGATAAACACTTTTACTCTTTTTATTAATATACATATATATTGTCCTAAAAGCTATTTTTGTTACAATGATCCCTAATACAAATGAAAAATTATTAGGTATAACAATTTTAAAGCACACAATATAATATATCACTAAGTTAGCTATATGTCACTATTAGGTTCCTTGGCTTCAACCTATTATTTGCTTTATTAGACTTTGTTCAAATGCTCAAAATTGAAAATAATACATATGAAAAAACATTATGTATAACAACTTTAAAGTTTACAAGTCCAAAAATATCGAAAATGTCCTCATATCGGAAAAGTTGCTACCAATAACAATAAAAATATATTCAGTGTGATTTTATAAGTAAATCTTAGCTAAAAAAAAGGGAAATAAGGATTGAGATTATTCAATGGTTTCACTAAATTAGCTTTATGTAACTATCACTAAATAGTACATATTAAAAATAAATAGAAACTCATTATGTATAATAGAATACCTAAAATGGCCTCAAATGAGAATACAAAATCTTCAATGGTTTCACTAAATTTGTTAGATATCACTAATCACAATCATGTTATTTCAACATATTTATTGCTATATATTGAGCTTTGAAAAGACACCCCAATGCTCCAAGTTTGAAATAGTACATATGAAAAGTCATTATATATAACAATTTCGAAGAAAACAAATTCAGAAAAATAAAAAACGTCCTCATATCGAATAAACAGACATGACAATCTTCGGAAAAAAAAGAAAAACGAAATTAAAAAGGCAAAATAAGAATAAACAATCTTCAATGGTTTCACTAAATTTGTTACATATCAGCAAATTAAAATCATATTAATATACTCCAACATTGGACTTTGAAAAATTAATCCAATGTTCTAATCTAAAAGTAGTACATATGAGAAACTATTACTTATACCAAATTTCAAAGCATACAAATTTAGAATATAAAAAATATTCTCATATCGACAAGCTGGCATGACAATTTCTAAAAAAGAACCAAAAAGAAAACAAGAACTTAGATTTTTCTAACATTTTTACTAAATTAGCAACACATTACTACCAACTCTCTCCAATACATTATTAGACTTTGAAAAATCACTCTAGTGCTCCAAATCGCAGTGGTAAATTCAAAAGTTTCAATAACGATGTTCAAGATTTAATATATACATATGAATTTTTTTTTATGACTTATATAATTACAATTTTCAATAAAGGATGTTCGACCAGTCATTCAAATGGGAAATAGTACATATAAAAAAAAACATTACATGTAACAATTTTAAAGCACATAAATTTGTCATATAAAAAATATCCTCGTTTCAACAAGCATGCATGACAACGTTCAGCTCCTGAAATGCTACTTTTACAACTGGCGAAGGACGTTCAACTTACCACCCAAGCAGGAATTAGTACATATAAAAGATAATTGTATATAACAAGTTTAAAGCATACAGTTTCATGTTCCAAAAATACCCTCGTAATGACAACAAACATGACACCGTCCAACTGCTTACAAGTCATTTTATAGCTGAGGAAGAATGTTCGATTGACCACCCAAACCAGAGACAACACATTACATATAACAATTTTAAAAGCACATAAATTCATAATACCAAAAATACCCTTGTATC
>JAJOOS010003809.1:0-57205 GCA_029582725.1 Solanum chiquidenum
AGAGAATCGTTTCTATTGGAAAACTTGGGGGTTAAAATGCTTATATAAGGGTCCTAGACATAGGCAAAACGACATAGTATTAGGCTATATTAATTAGGAAAATACCCAACTGCCCCTAATAATAATTGTCAGCCCACCGACCACGACCCTCGATCGACGGATTGTGGACAGGACGATGGTCTGTCCTGCACGACAGTCGACTGTGGTCAGTAGCTCGATTCTAGGACCTTGAACCATGGGCCCTCAACCACGAACTGTGATCTGACCGACGATTCATTGGTCATGCCGTAGTCCTGGACCTTCAGGGTCTGTTTTGGGGAGGCCATCCACGGACCAACCCTACAGTCCGTGGTCCCATCCATGGCCATAGGTTGGTTCTCACAACTTTTTAGAAAATGCAGTCTTACCCTCTTTCGGATCTAGGGTGTTACACTGATGAATACAAGACCCAGATGAATAAAACTCTTTATACATTAAAGGGTTTGTTGGCCCCTATGATATGAGTCTTCTCCCTCTTAAATGGCTAAAACAGCAAAGATAGAGAAAAAAGGACTTGAACATTTTGCCACGGTATTGGTTCAGGTTTATTAGAAGAAATATCATGACATCCCAAAATGAATCAATACTCCGGCATCCAAAGGCAGTGCTAGTGGGCACAATCATTGAGAAGGAAAATTAATGTATGTGCCATCATTGTGGAATATATGTTGCTACGAACCAGGAGAGAGCATACATCTCTCCCTTTCTGAATGCTTATTATGCAGTTATGTGAGAGAGAAGGAGTTCTCTTTTAGGGGAATACAGATGTGAGGATCACATCGACCTCTTCTAGTGATATTCGAAGGATTGAGGCTGAGTACTTGCGGGATGATGCGGCTCAAAGGAAGCCACAACCACCAGATTCGACGACTCTAGTTGACCCCACCACACTAGCAGCTGAGGCTAGCACACCTGCTCTTTCTATGGAGCAGATATGTATTTCTACACCATCTAATGTACCTTTATCTACTACTGCTTCTAGTGCTTCTATACATTTTGTTGTTGTTGTGAGACCTTCCCCTTCTCATATCACTCGTCCCCCTTGACTAAGGCGATGATTTACCAGATGAGCAACTTTGCCCGATTGGCAGATATTATAGTCGATCAGGTTGAGACGCACATGCCCAAGATCATTGACTGGACCATTGAAAAGGCTTTAGCCCCACTGATAGAGAGAGTGGCCAAGTGTTAGGGGTTGGTTGACAGTCATAGTGTGAGGTCGGATGACCTCATAGCAAGATTAGAGGCTGAAGAGAATATCGAGGGTAGATCTAGTTCACTAGACACCATGAGGGACGAGCTTGCTACCTTGCCATCAGAGGTGGTCCAATATTAGTTTACGGACATATCCATGCTTTGGGGCGATGTTCCCCTACCAGATGCACCTGACTCCATGCTAGAGAGGCCTAGTATCGTACCTCTTCCTAGTGAGCAGACTGAGATTGCTGTGAGTGTTGATGTTATGGATGATGATAGTGAGAAGGCCGATGATGAGTTAGCAAAGGAGACTGATGAGGAGGAGTTGAGGGGAGAGGAGAATATGATTGCTCAGACCTTGACTAAGATGCAGGAGATTGAGAAGGTCATCCTTCAGACGACCCTAGAGCGATCCTTTCGGGATAATTCAACGGTTGGTATTAGTGGAGTCACTTTAGACTCTCCCATCCCTCCGACTACTGAGATGGGCATTGATGTCCCCGTTGAGCCTTCCCTACCGCCTCTAGTGATCCTATTATCGGGTGATGTGCTGCGAAATCTTGGCATATTTGATGCTTGAAAACTAAGAATTAATACTAGAATAGAGTGTATTTATGTGGATATAATGTGTTTGGTAGTGTTTGTACAGGTGAAATAAGTGGAAGTGAAAGAAGATAGAAAAGATGAAAATGCAAGTTGGAATCTGAGTTGCTGACTAACCAAGTGAAGATCACGGACGCCTTTATGGGCCGTGAAGATCAAGACGGATCATGATAGCATCTATGGTACAGTTTCCAGTATGCTAGCATTGAGGACCCAAACTTGAGAAAATCTAAGTGAAGACCACGGACACTCAGACGGACCGTGGTTTCTTTAACGATCTGTGGTGTTGTCCGCGATGCAATTTCCAGTGTTATGGCATTGAAGATCCAAACTTGGGGAGTTCTAACTGAAGACCACAGACACTCATATGGACTGTGGTCTCTTTAACGGTCTGTGGTGTTGTCCGTGATGCAATTTCCAGTGTGATGGTATTGAACACCCAAACTTGGGGAGTTCTAAGTGAAGACCACGGACACCCAGATGAATCGTGTTCTCTTTAACGGTCTGTGGTGTTGCCCTTGATGCAATTTCCAGTGTGCAGGCATTGAAGACCCAAGTTGGAGAGTTCTAAGTAAAGACCACGAAAGGCTTCACGAACCGTGAAGCCCTTGACAGACCGTGGTAGCATCTGTGAGGTGCCCAATAGTTCAGTTCTACTTCGAGTAGGACTCTTTTTAAAACACTTTATTTGAATTAATGAAGTCATTTTTTTTATGTTTTTATCTTATCTAACCTTGAACGACGAACGAGTTTCCATTATTCTCAATTTGTGATTTTAGATTTGAACATTGAATTAAGTTTGAAGTTCAGATTTCCGGTTCTTGAATTATCAAAGTGGTTGTTGATTGCTTATTCTTGTAAGTAATTTCTAGCATGTTTTCATTCGATATTTCTAAACATTTACGTGAAATCATGAGTGGCTAAACACCAAAAATGGGGTTGTGGGATCCATGATGTAATTCTAATTGTGATTTTGTAAAACGAGTGAAAGGCAATTTGTAGTTACAAACTGTAGTTTAGTTTTCGTTATTATTGTATTCTGATGAGTGCACGCATTAGAGTGAGCCTGTATCTGTCATTTGTTCGAGAGAAAAATAATAGTTAGGAAAAAGCTAGACTAATCTAACTAAATGGAGTCAAAGTTTGAGTTCGAGAGAAAAGAACCTTAACACCATTGTAGGCGAGGGTAAATTGTGTAACACTCTAGGACCGAGAGGACTTGAGTGAAAATTATCTGAGTAGACTGAGAAGTATCAGATATATCTAACTAGCATGTAGTTTGTATAGGTAAATTGCCTGAAACTCAACTACAAAAGAACATTAGACGCAACGTTATGGGGAACACAATCCTAGTTTCAGTAATTATTGAAATAACTTCAAAACTGATATTTTGTTCATTGTTGAATTAGACTTTACTTTACAACTTTGGTTACCAAGGTGTTAACGCTAAACCCATTTTACTTTCAGTAATTGTTTATTTAGGAAATAATAATGACATTTGAGTAAAACGCGACAATGAAATAATTTCGGTAAAGACATTATGTGTGGGATCGACCTCAACTCACGTTGAATTCTATAAATTGACTTTTACTATTTATGTATCTTAATTAAGGTGTAAGTTTGGACGTATCATCGGGCATTGATGCCCCTCTTGAGGCTTCCCCACCTTAGACTCCAGATGAGAGTGCTCCACAGGCATAGCCTGTCAGGGGACCTTTTTATCTCATCCTCCCCTACTTTTGTTTATATTGCATTGAAGATACTACTTGATTTTTTTTGGTGGGGTAAGGGCCTTTGAGCCAATAGTCCCTCTTTTTTTATTGTATTTTGTTATTTTGGGTTTTGAATAATTGTGGTACTTTACTTTTGTTTTTATTATAGTGCTCTTTTGGTTAAAGTGTGTCTCTTTGTTTTATTTTGTTCACTCTTGATTTTGTAACCTCCCATGAGTTTAAAAAAACCATGAAATGGTTGGAGTTTCATTGATAACAACTTGAGGATCGATTGTGTTCAATATCGATGTCTTGTACTCATGATGAGCACGATGTATAGTGTTTGTGTTGCGAGAATGAAATCAATGTGATTGCACTTTTCAGTGATCTCTTTGAATCTTTTCTTGACTAGTTGCATTTTGATGTGAGCCTTGCAATGAACATCGCACGTATGCTTTTGATCTTTTAGGGATGTGCTAAATGAGTGTATTTCAAAGTGCTATGTGTGGTGAGGTCTTACTTGAAAGTATGTATGTGGATTCCTAGAATTTGTCTTGTTAGTCCAATTGTTTGAATTTTACTTAATGTGAGACATGATCATGGACAACAATTCAAAGAGAACCGAATTTTCCATAATCCTTTGTGACTACCTTGTGAAGGTGTGCATCCATTTTGGCACCATTTGAGCCTAACCTATTTGTTGATAAAAAAAACAAAAGAAAGCCTCTTGAACCAAATTGTCCCTTCCTTCTCACCAAAAATCCTTATTGAAACATTGTTATGTTTAGATAGCCAACTTATGCCAAAAGTATAAGTTGGGGTGTGGAAGGAAGGAAGAATGAAAGTCAAGTGAAGGATAAAGAAAGATGAAATGAGACTCAACTTTGAAAGTTGTTACAAAAAGAAGGAATCCCTCCTTATAAAAAAAGTCATTATGATGGAAATACTTTTGAAAAATGAAAAAAAATGAAAAAGAGAAGTAAATGAAATAAAGGGAATTCCAAATAAATTGAGTGACATTCAAAGTTTGAGTTCTCAAATGAAAATGAAGGAAAAAAACTTGAGAAGAGGTGATAATGATTGAAACAATGCTTTGAAAAGGTAAAATCACCAATCCAAATTGACCATACCTTAACTGTCAGCCCCATTACAAACCTAAAAGACCCTTAAGATCTTGCATGAACTAGGATAGGTGATGATTGGAAAATATGGGAAAACCTATGGGACAAAGCCTGCATGTGTTTCTCTTTTAAGAGAGTGAGAGTTGCATTGATTACATACACCTTTGTTAATTTTCTTGTGAGAGTATGAAATCGTTCTTGATATGAGGGCACTTGAATGCATTTGTTGAAATATGTTCTTGCATTAGACAAAAAACTAGAGTGAGTTTGAGCTTGTGTTGAGACCAACTAGTCATCATTTGAAGATTTTTGATCATGATTGAGGGTAGCATGTTGATTGAGAGTAGTCTTTCTATGGAACTTGCATGTTAGCTTTCATTGAGTACTGAGTACTGTTGTAGACACCCTTATTGAGTTTTTTGTGTTCTTGATTTACTTGAGGACATGAAAAAGTTTAAGTTGGGGGCATTGATGAGTGGTAGATTTGCACTCATTTAAGGTCTATTTAGCTCAATAATTATTGTCTTCAATGCCTAATTTTGATGATTTGTAGCTATGAAGACAATTGGACATTGCAGGGAATGATGTTTGAAAAAATGACAAAAAATGCAAAAATAGGTGTAAACTATTCATTATTGATCGCCTAACAAGAAGGGTAGATCGCAAATTGAGCACAACCTCACCGAACATGACAGTGCATAGCACTTGTGCCTATCAAAGTAGGTCGGTGGACTCTAGTGAAGAAGGCGATGCGCCGAATGAGAAAGACGACCTTGATGAACATCACCCAAAGTGACAGTGTGAAAAGAAAAGATTGAATGCTCGAATGACAAACGAAGGAGATACTCAGCAATTCGCCAAACGTGAAAGACTAACTCAATCAAGTTCTCCAACTTAGATTCAAACACCTGAAGCCTAAGGGCATCAAAAGGCGAGCTGAGGCGGCGAGCCTGACTAATTCGCCTATTGAGTCACGCAGTGAAATTTTGGGCCTAATTTTGGAAAATTATAAAAAGCCCAAAGGAGATAGAAATAAAATAAAATGACATAGAATAGAGAATATCAGAGTGTGTGAAGACTTAGAGAGAACACTTTTCTAGCTTTTGGGGTTTTAAAACTTTGTGATTGAAATCGACAAATTGAAGTTGAATTCAAATGGGTTTACTTGTAATTGCTTAATTTCATGTTACTCATGGCTGCTTTCATGGAAGGTATAATCTATTTACCTTTTGTAATGGGTGGCTAAAACCCCAAAATCTAGGGGTGCAATTATGGTGTTGGGTGTTGATTCAATGTAGTGGATATTGTGTTATGCTCTGTTTTGCTGTTGTTCATACATGAACTTGGTCTAATTTGCATGGGGTTAATTTATGTGTTAAGGTTGCAAGCTTAATTCCTACTTCCGATATCCGGTTAATGCTCGAAAGAGATTGATTTGAGTGGGTAATCAGTCCAATACTAACAATTTAGATTTCATGTCTGTAACTAGCTTGAAATAGAGGTTATGGGTTAGATCTATTCTCCATGTTCTTGAAAGACAAAATAAAGTAAGGTATTTGGTTGTTTAGATTGACACTTAGATGAGACCAAAAGGGGATTCTATGCATAGATGCTTTGAGATTGAGAGATGATTAACGTCAATGAAAATGACTTAGTCTATTCATGAATGTTCATCACTATAGAGCAGCACAATTACCCATATGTGACATCAATTTTCAATCTCCGCACCCCTAGATTGCTTGTTAACTCTTGGACATTTTATTTTAATTTTGATAATTGATAACCAAAGCTTTATATTAAATTGGTGGAATTATCCACCCACGAGCTCATACTGTTGATGAGCAATCTTAAAATCAAATTTTTTTGATAGGAATTCTCCACGATATACCATTCTCTATGGAATTCGACCCCGACTCTTCGTTGAGTTTTTTTATTGACTATGACTGCTGTCCCTTTTAATTGATTTTAAGGAGGACATTTGAGCGTTATCAATATCTAATAATACTGTTTCATAGAATTTGTAAAATATAATATATAGAAACTGAATGCTCCTTTATAAATAAATTGAAATTTATAATTTATTTTTGTCACAGTGTATGCTCATTATAAAATAATAATATAAATATATGAGTATTTTAAATAATTTTTAAAACTTATGAATATAAATTATATTTTTAAATAAAATTAAATAATTTTTTAAAAAAAAATTATGACCAAACACATAAAACATCATTCAAAAATTATTTATTAAAGATATTTAAAAATATATGGCTAAATACTGGCTAGATGAACATAATTGAATCGAAAATCGAAACAAACATCAAATCAAGTCAAATTAAAAAAGAATCTGACTGAAGGTTTGTTTGGACTTGGTTTAGTATTGGAAAAAAATCTTGACTATACTTGGGTTGATTTGATTTAACTAAAAAAAGTCAATTTGAGATCAAATCAACCCGACATTATATATATAATTTTTAAAATTTATTTTATACATAGATTTTTTTTTACCCTCCCTAGGAGCTCCCACCCCTTTTTGCTCCCTTGGTGACTCGAACTCACAACCTTCGGGTTGGAAGTGAGGAGTGCTTACCATCCGAGCAACTCCCTCGCAACATAGAAATATTTACTTTGGTACAATTTCTAAATATTTCTTATAGTTTTTCATAATTTTTATCTTTTAACATATTATTTCAAGTTTTTGAGACTTAGAATTTTGAATGGTCTAATAAATGTTATAGTCCATAGATATTAGTATATATCTGTAGATATTACTAACCCTAATAAACCTTAATACAAAATCAAAATCAAATATGCTAAATAATAATAATAATAATTCTAATGTTGACAGTTTTTTTTCTTAATTCAATACTAAGAATGACAATAGTGTTTAATATTTTTTCTTTAGCTTTACATTGGTTTAGACATTTAAAATAAATAATCTATTTTAATTTTTTTTAATCATATAATTAATACTTGTTAAACTTATGTTAACATGATTTAATACTTTTAAATTATGAACATTTTTATTATTACTTATTAATTTAAAATATTTATTTAATGCAATTTCATAAATATTTTTTATTGAATATTTTAGTGTCATTACTCATATCAAATTTTGTGTTATTTTCTTAAGAGACACCTTAGATAGTTATGTTTTGATATGACTAAAGAAATATTTGAAACAAAAGTTATTTTTGTAGGAGTACTTTACGGAAACCCCCCAAAAACATGAAAAATATGAAGTTGAAACCCCAAGTTTCATTAATTTGATTTGATTGAAATATTTAAAAATTCAATAAAAATAAGGCTTAAGTCATCCGTAGCCCCTTAAAGTTGTCCGCATAATTCGTTTGAACACCTCAACTAACGTTTGTACCTATTGAACACCTATACCCCTTAAAATTGATACCTATTTGACATTTTTTTGACAATCAGCCAAAAATATGAGATGTGTGTACTACACTCGCAGTGACATGGCAGTGACATGGCAAATTGATGAATTAAATGATGACACGTGGCTTTTGAATCCAAAAATTTATTTAAAAAATGATATTCTAAAAAACATCTATTTACTAACTAAAAAAATTAAAAATATTTTTTCTAAAAAACCTACCCACCAATAAAATGATGACACATGGCATTGAATTCAATATTTTTAAAAATCTCTATTTAAATAATTCAAAAATAATTTTATGAATATAAAAACTTATTTTTGTTTTTATTTTTTTATTTAACCCCCACCCCATACGAGACCCATTTCCTCTTCACCGGTGCCGGCGGCAACTACGACGCCAGCAAATTGTCGCCCTACCTCTTTCTTCTCCTTCATTCAATTTTATCTTTTATGGTTTCTGTGTAAAGATGCAATTTGGATTCTCTATTGAATAGTTCAAGTGCTAGTGAAATAATGAAAGTTAGAAATTTGCTAATACTAGAACCGATCAGTTTTTTTCATATTGATAGCATCAAATCTGTTACTCATTGTCTTCATCTTCTTTCCATTAGTAATTATTTATCAAAATTGCAAAATATAATAACAAACTTTTATCCGAAAAATTAATTCATATTTTTCTCATCGAAATAAATGAAGATTCGCCGGAATGGGGTGCAGGGAATAGGGTGGGTTGAGCATGTGCTTAAAATAGCTGATGAAAATGGTGGATGAGAAATTGAAAATAGTTGCATGGAAGGGAATATTGGGATGGGGAAGAAGACGGGTCTTTCTTCTTCTTTATTGTTGTTAATTATTATTTAAAAAAAAATTAGTTTAGTTGTATAAGTTAGAAAAAAAAAAAGAAAAAAAAATATTTTGATAGCTTTACGCGCTTAAAGAGAGTGAACCACACGTTTTTTGCCATGTAAGCATTTTGTGTCCAATAGAAATGACTTTTGAACAATTAAGGTGTTCAATAGGCATAACCTATAGTTGAGGTGTTTAACTGAAATATGCGGATAATTTTAAGGGACCACATATGACTTAAGCCTAAAAATAATTTAATTTGATATTTAAAAAATCTGAACCAACCCATGTATATAGACTATAGATGACACAATTGGGCCCTTGTGTCCCCCAAAGGAGGTCCACAGACTGAGTGTGAAAAACGTAGTAATAACTTGATCGGAGCTACATTTGGATCACAAAGCAAACAAATGCAATGAATCAATAATGTGAAAAATTAAGTTAGCTGATTGGAAAATCCATCTGAAACTATAGTGCCTTCAATCATAACAAATTACAAAATCAATTCTCAATCACCTCTAGATCTCATCGGAGATCGCTATATTCGCCGATTCTGATTCGCGATCTGCTACATCACATGGCAGGGGCGGCATCGGCGCTGTTCCTCCTTGACATCAAAGGCAGAGTACTGGTTTGGCGTGATTTCCGTGGAGATGTCTCCTCCGTCCAGGCCGAACGATTCTTCACCAAGCTCCTTGAGAAAGAGGTTTTCTCTTGCTCTTTTTTCTCTTATCTCCAGATTTATTTGTCAAAATGTCTGCACATTTCGACTACGATCAGAAAACAGATCTAGAATGTACAAGACTCAGTTTGTTCGGAATTGTAACTCGAATTAGAAGCAAATGCAACTGCTCGCTTGAAGCAGTATCTTCGCTTCTCTTAATTTATATTGCCAATTTTATTTAACTTGGAAATGCAAGTTTGCCTCCGAGACTAGAGTTATGTTAATTAATACTTTTACTGGAGATGCTGCATTTTAAAGCTAAATAGACTTTATCTAAGTTAATGTCTTTAGTGGGAATGCTGCATTTTAATGCTAAATAGAGTAAACAGGAATGAAAGACCGTTTTATAAGTGGTTTAGCACGTTTGAAATCTTGTAGCTTGGTAAATATGTTCGTTGAAGCTTCAATCTGAGTTATTATGCATGAATGAATTTCCATTGGTTAGGATGCCTCTTTTCTAAATGATGAAAATGTTGTGAAAAGAGAATCAAGTTAGGAAGTTATAGTTGAGTTGATACAGATTTCAATAGTTTCTTCGCATTCTGCAGGTTTATATTGATCTTCGTTTTGTTTCTTTCGTAGACAACTGACTATGAACACTTAGTTGGAGAAGATAGAGTTTACTTTTTCTGACTAATTTAAGTGCTAAAATTTGATCACTTGCAGGGTGACCCTCAAGATCCTGTTGCATATGATAATGGCGTGACATATATGTTTATACAGCACAATAATGTATACCTCATGACCGCATCAAGGCAGAATTGTAATGCTGCTAGTATTCTTCTGTTTCTACACCGTGTTGTTGATGTAAGTGACATTGACATTTGCTTACTTCACCTGATTTAGCGCAATTTCTATGCATGCAAGTAATTCAATCACCAGATCGAAACTTCTAGTACATAAAGTTGTATTGTGAAGAAGAGAGAAGAATTTTTTTTAATTATCTGTGCCAAAAATGAACTACCTTGCACTAATACATTTTTTGAAGAAGATAACTTGTATTATGAACAAAAGGAATACTCAGAAAAACGAAAAACAAAATTACAGAGGGAGAGGTGTCCCTACTAAGCTTCATAAATAATCTAAAATACTAGGAATATCCTCTTCTTCTTGAGGATATTCGTGTTTACACCAAAAAAAAGAAAAGGACTAGACAATTCATCTTCAGTTTCTGCAGAGAGCAGCTCTTGTTTTCGAAGCATCTCTGGTTCCTTTCCATCCATATAGTCCACCAAATGCAGGCTGGGACAATCTTCCATCTCTCCCTGTGTCCCGACTGATTCCCATCTCTATTCCAGCAAGCTAGAGCCTCTTTGATGCTCCTTGGCATAGTCCAGCTTATGCCTCTTAAATTGATGAAAATCTGCCATAACTTCACAGTCTCTCTACAATGTAGAAAGAGATGATTTATTGTCTCAATCTCACATTCACAAAAAGAGCACCTAGAGCAAAATTGACGACTTCTTTTCATAAGGTTGTCCTGGGTGAGTGTGGCCTGTTTGGCTAGTAGCCAAGTGAAACACGCAACCTTGAAGGGTACCTTGACTTTCCAGATCATCTTCCAGGGCCAGCCAGTACTCTGAGAGACTGATCTTTGTGATGTCTTGTAAGCTGAACCAACTGAAAATCTGCCTTGCTTGTCTGGTAGCCAAAATAGATTGTCCTCATTGGGGGTTAAATCTTTGTATTGCTCCAGAGTATTGAGTAGTTCAGCCACTCTGTTAATTTCCCAGTCGTTCAAGTGTCTTCTAAACCTGAAATCCCACCCTTGATTGTCTCTCATTTCTCTAATTGTGGATACCTTTTGAAGGCTCAGGTTGAACAAGTCAGGATACTTGTTCTTCAAAATTTCTTGTCCAGCCCACACATCTTCCCAAAATAGTATTTTTCTCCCATTTCCCACCTTGATTTTACAGTTGTTTGCAAACTTGATCCACTGACTTCTGATGGACCTCCATACTCCAGTCCCATACGGTTGTGTGGGCAAGTAGGTAGTCCATTTGTTCTCCATTCCAAACCTAGCCTTGATTGTCTTCTTCCACAGTGCTTGTTCCTGTGATGCAAATCTCCATAGCCATGTCATTAGAAGGCTTCGATTTGGCAGTTGTAGGTTCCTTATCCCCAAACCCCCTACTTTTTTGCTTTGAATGACTTCATCCCACTTTACAAGATGATATTTGTGCTCATTAGGATCACAGTTCCCTTGCCACAAAAAATTTCTCCTGATAGCATCCATTCTGTCAATCACATTTTCTGGCATTGGGAAAACTGACATCATGTATGTAGGCATGGCATCCAACACACTGTTGATGAGAGTAACTCTTCCACCTAGAGACAAATATTTGCTTTTCCAATTCACTAGCTTCTTCTCACATTTCTCCAGAACATTGTTCCATATGCCTTTTGACTTGCTCTTCCCCAAGGGCATGCCAAGGTACACTGTGGGAAGTTCTCCTATCTTCCCCCCCAGGATATTTGCAAATGCATTTATGTTGGGCACCTTATTAACGGGGTAAATGAAACTTTTCCCCCAGTTGATGTGTAATCCTGAGATGGCTTCGAACAATATCAAGATGATTCTTAAATACTTTAGTTGGCATCTCTCTGCATCACAAAAAATCAGGGTGTCATTAGCATATTGTAAGTGTGATATGGCCAGACCCTGTCTATCATTCATGTTGGCATTGAAACCTCTTATCCATCCTTTCATTTGGGCTGTTCTGAGCATGTCATTTAGTCCTTCCATTGCCAGAATAAAGAGAAAAGGGGATAGGGGGTCCCCTTGTCTTAATCCTCTCTGAGATGAGAAGAATCCAGAGGGAGATCCATTTATCAGAACGGAAAACTTCACAGTCGTGATGCAGAATTTCATCCATTTTTCACCAAAACCCATATTCTCCAAAGTCTTCCGGAGGAATCCCCAGTGAAGGTCCTTGCTGATCTTTCTGACATCCACACACTCATTTGCAATCAAAATTGCATCCATAATTTGTCTGCCTTTTATAAAGGCCAATTGCTGAGCATCCACCAGCTTGGAGACTACTTTCTTGAGCCTTTCGATCAGAATTTTTGATAGGATCTTGTAAATGCTTCCTATAAGGCTTATGGGTCTGAAGTCCTTCAACTCCGTTGCCCCAATTTTTTTTGGTATCAGTGCTATGAAGGTCGCATTGAAGCTTTTTTCAAAAAAACTCTGAGCATGAAAGTTTTGTACTGCTGCAACTACTTCTTTGTTGACCACATCCCAACAAGCTATGAAAAATGCCATGGTGTAACCGTCAGGACCTGGTGCTTTGTCCCTATCACATGCCATAACACAATCCATTATTTCCTTTTCACTGAACTGTTCTTCTAGCATGATGTTATCCATCTCATTCACCATAGTACCAGATCTGGCACTAAATTGGGGTCTCCATCTTTCTGTTTCAGCGTATAAGTTCTGATAAAACTTAATGATTTCTTTTTTGATCACTGTTGGTTCCCCTGTGCATTCTCCATTGACAGACAACTTGTCAATGCTATTGTACCTCTTGTGACAGTTTGCAGTTATGTGGAAGAACTTAGTGTTTCAACTCTACTTTCCTCCTGGATGATTGACATGGCATCGTCATCCGTTGATGTTGTATCCTGGTGTTCCTGATCTACATGAACCCAAATAGTTGTATCCATTTCTTTATCAAGAGTTACGATTTGGGTTTGCGTGTGAAGTGGTACAACATCTTCCACTACCCAATTTCCCTCCTCTGGAATTTTGTTTAGACTCTCCACTGGAACTTCATCTTCTTCCACCACCAGACTGTTCTCCCCCCTATTATTAAGTAGTACCTCTGCTCCCATGTCTTTATCTGTGTTTTCTACAATCTCTCGAGTGTCACAAAATCCGACCGCTTCTGCATATTTTAGTGGCTCTGAAAATTTCAGATGGTCTGTGTGAATCTCTATCCGTAGGGGATGATTGTTGAAGTCCAGGGCTTCTACGACTGGGTCATATTTTCTGCCTCCCAATTTACTGCCTTGCACTTTGTTATAAATCAGAAGGGCTGCTGGGTGAGGCCCAAATAATATTTTGTGTTCAGACTGAAAGCCCACTTTACTTCAGAGGCCCAATTCTTTATTGAGGGTTTGTTCTTTTGATTTGAAAAAACCCGAGCCTTCCACGTGACTCTCACATGCTTTTTTATTAAAGTCTGCTCCAGCGGTTGAAGTGCCCACGTGCCCAAAAACCTGTGTTGGCGTGAAATCAGTCAAAATAGTACTAGGTTTCTCAGATATAGATAAGCAACCTCTATTACCCAGCGGTCTGAGGGTGTCCTCTTTTCTGATCATCTTTTTCCTTCTCAAAATAGTACTGATCTGCTCTCCCCGTGTACTGCAATGAAACTGATATACCTACCATGCTCATTGTATTTAAGAGTGCAAAAGAATTCAGCAAAGTGGTCCTTTGTTTTCCATCTCCTGACTGACATTCCTTGCTCCTTTGAGGCTTCCATGAAAACTTGGACTAGCCATCGCATAACTTTAAGACCTAAAGTTACTCTCCACATTAACTTTCTGCTGCGCTCAGTCCATTCAAACCATGTTTCTGACCCAGAACTGGACTTAGAGATGTCAAAAGATTTAAAGCCAGCATGGAAGTAAATCCTTCCTTCACCCATGTAGAGTCTGTGGCTAAATCTGAGAAAAGAGAAAGAAGGTTGAAACTAACACAGAAGGTGGTAGCTTGGTCTGAAGATGACAAATGAAGTTTCCGGCTGAAGAATTTACTGGAAAAAGGGTGATCTACCCTCCTAAGAAGTAGGAGAGAGAAGATTCTTGGGAAAAGTGCCTGAGAGCATTTTCTGAAGTTTTTTATAGTTTGCATAACAAATGCAACTGCTCGCTTGCACTAATACATTTACAAAGCCTATTAAACTGCTCTTCTACCCCCCCCCCCCCCAACCCAACTAACCAACTGTCACCAAAATTTGGCGTTGTGATGGCACCTTGGTACTTGAAACTACCCAGGTCATCCAAAAGAGAGGTATTGTAGTTTGAAGAGACAATAGATAGTAACAAAAACAATGGATAGTAGCAGAATAGTACTACAACAATTTAATACTATGATCAAACAACACGGAACTACAGAAAGTAACATAAATCGAAGAACAAAAAACTACAAGAGTAGTATTACAACTATTAGTAAGGGCAACAAGACAATGCACTCCTACCTACTAGTATGGACGCACTACTACTCCCTTTGTACCATTTTATGTGGCACCGTTCGACTTGGCATGGTGTTTAAGGAAAAAATAAAGATGTTAGGATTCTTAGAGAAGGATCGAGTCACAGGACAAATCAAATTCAACTGCCTTTGATTTTCCCTTGCTTTTGTTCGAATTCCTAGATCGACCTATTTTTGTATATGAATTCAGCTCATCAAAGGGAAGTTGAAACCTTAGAGTTTAATGGAAGAGAGAACTCCTATCTCTTGTTTCTGATTAAAATCTGCGTACTTCTAATTCCTCAAATCCTCCTTTAAATAGGAGTCTTTTTACATTAATAGGAAGTCTTATGGAACTAGGAAGCATAAATCCTATTCTAAACTAATAAGAAAACTACTAACAATATAATTAAATTCTTCCTATTCTAGAATAATAATAAACTACTAGCGTTATAATTAAATCAAGTTATTTGGCTCTCTTTCGCCCATATGTCTTGCCCACAAATGCGTCCACAACATTACCCCCCTCATGCTGAAAGAGCTTGTCCTCAAGCTCGAATGATGGATAAGCCTGCTTAAAACAGTCTACATCCTCCCAGGTCCCTTCATCCTCTGTCATACCCGACCATTGTATAAGAATCTCCTTTGTACCACGGTTTAAACGAGCTCGAATGAAAACAACAGGCAAAGGAACTACTTGGCTGTCCTCTAGTGCTGATAGCTCTGTAATAGGTGGGAGTTGGTCGCCTTTGAATGCCTTCCAAAGGGAAACATGAAAAACGTTATGAAGTCGACTGTCATTTGGCAAATCCAACTCATATGCAACCTTTCCAATTCGCCGTAAGATTGAAAATGGACCATAAAATTTGGGGGACAATTTATTGTGAATACTCAGCCACATGGAGCGCTGCCTGTAAGGATGTAAACGAAGCCATACAAGTGACCCTAGAGCAAATTTGACGTCACGATGGCCCTTATCATAATATTCCTTCATTCGTTGTTGTGCTGCTTGTAACCGAATTCGGATATCACCCAAGATGTTCCAACAATGCATGTTCAACAGCTTCTACCCGAGTGGTCCCAGGCACATATGAAAGCAAACGAGGTGGGTCACGACCATAAACAACCTTGAAGGGTGTGGTTTTCAATGCCGTCAATAAAATCCATGGAGATGTCTGACCAGATCTGAGTTGGAAGCTGGAGAGGTTGTAACAATCCTGCGGGACTTAAATGTTCAAATTTATTGCGTTGACACACCGGGCAGGCAGCGACTTATGCAACAATGTTCGTTTTCATACCTTTCCAGTAGAAATCTCCACGAATTCGGTGCAACGTTTTTTGTATTCCTTCATGGGCACTATCATGATAAGCAGAAAGTATAGTAGGTGGTAGCAAAGGAGAATTCTGTAAAAGGTAGATGCGGCCTTTAAACAAAAGCAACCCATCCTGAACTTGCTAGTCCGAATCCAAGTCTCCTAGCTTGACTTTATCATACAACCCTAACAATTCTGATGATCCTGTAAGATCCTCCCGGATGGTGTCCAGTAATGTGCTACGAGGGGAGCTTATAACATTCAAAGAAGGGTCCTCATGTGTCATTCTAGATAAAGCATCCGCAGCTTTATTGAGACAACCAGCCCGATACTCCACTGTAAAATCGTAACCCATGAGTTTACTCAACCAATGTTGTTGAGGTGGTGTAGTTAGCCGCTGTTCTAGCAAGTATTTTAGGCTGTAATGATATGTTCGGATAAGAAAAGGGCGCCCCCACAAGTATGGCCACCAATGTGTACTGCCTTTGCAAGGACAATCAACTCCCTCTCATATGCAACTAATTTTTGGTGATGAGCTGCTAACTGTCGGCTAAAAAAGGCTACGGGCTGACCTTCCTGTTGCAAAACAGCCCCTATACCACCTCCTGAAGCATCACATTCTATAATGAAATTCATAGTAAAATCGGGCAACCTGAGTACGGGAGGAGGGATAAGGCTTGCTAAAGCTTCTGGAATGCATCTAGGGTCAAATCGCTCCACTGGAAGGAGTTTTTCTTGAGTAGACTAGTCAGAGGTGCTGCCAATTGCCCATAGTCACGAATAAATTTGCGGTAGTAACCTGTCAATCCCAAGAACCCACGAAGAGGTGTAATTGATTGCGGTTGAGGCCAATCTAAAATTGCTTGTACTTTGCTCCTATCTACCTCCACACCTGTAACTGAAATAATATGCCCCAAATATGCGACTTGAGTTGTACCAAAGCAACATTTGGATTGTTTCAAATATAATCGGTGTGCGTGCAATAACAAAAATACCTTTTGCACGTGAACCAAATGGTCTTCCCAACAACTGCTATAAATTAGGATATCATCAAAGAAAACCAACACAAAGTGGCGTAAGAACTCATGAAAGACCTCATTCATCAAAGCTTGGAAAGTAGATAGGGCATTAGTGAGTCCAAACGGCATGACAAGGAACTCCAAGTGCCCGTGATGAGTTCGAAAGGCTGTCTTTTCCACATATACAAGAGACATGCGGACTTGATGGTATTTAGATCGCAAATCTAGTTTAGTAAAGTACTTGGCCCCATGTAACTCATCTAGTAACTCGTCCACTACTGGAATTGGGAACTTGTCCTTGACTGTTTTGGCATTCAGTTCACGGTAATCAATACAAAGGCGCCAAGGCCCATCTTTCTTAGATACAATAACACAGGTGAAGAAAAAGGGGACTTGCTTGGTCGTATCAATCCTTGTTGCAACATCTGATTACATTGCTTCTCAATCTCATTCTTTTGCCGATGAGGGTATCGATAAGGACGAACAACTACAGGAGCTGTTCCGGGCAGCAAACTAATGCGGTGGTCACATTGTCTCAATGGTGGTAAACTCTTAGGTTCCTCGAACAGATCATCGAACTCGGTCAAAAGGCATTCCAGTCGCTGCTCATTAGTAATTGCCTTTCCTAGCAAATGGAAAGCCTTTCCACAATACCCTTGTTGTACCTGAAACAAAATTAATTTCCCTTCCACCGAAAAACTCATAGTAAGTGCCTCAAAGTCCCAAAGTATAGGACCCAAAGACTGTAACCACTTCACTCCCAAAACAATATCAAATCCACCCAAGGGAATAACATAAAGGTCTACAATAAAGCTATGTTCACCAATAGAAATTGTTACCCTTGTGCAGACCCCCAAGCATTGAACTTTCTCTCCATTAGCAATGGAGATTCTGATGTTGTGCAAGGAAAAAACATCAAGGAGTAATCGACTAGCAGCTGTAGAACTTATAAAATTGTGGGTACTTCCAGAATCAACAAGACTAAGCATGTGATGTTTGTTAATGAGTGCAGGCAATTGCATAGTTTGTGCATGCCTTTGACCTGTAATTGCATGTAAATAAATTTTCGGGCAGTCATCCGGCAGTTCCGGAATTGCGTCATCAACTGAATTATCCAATTCCAACCAGAAAAGCCATTTACACCGGTGAGTGGCTGAATATTGTTCGTCACAATTATATCATAATCCCTTAGCTCTTCTCTCCACCATTTCTACACGAGTTAATCACTTGAAAAAAGGGGTTTGGTTGCTAGTCTGGATATTCTTCGAGGTAGATGAGCCAACTAGACCAGTATTAGACTTTGCTGAGTTCACTGTGCTGCCATGACTTGTCCGAGACTGCTGCCATGCAACTTTGCGAGTGTTACTGACTCTTTGCAATTGTTGTTTTTGCTCTAAAGCCCTGGCTATACTCATAGCCGTCGATAAGTCAGATGGTTTGAGCAACTGTACGTCGAATTTGATTGAGTCATCCAACCCTGCCATAAATATACCCACGTGCAAGTGTTCTGGAATAAGCTCATCAGCCCTAGCCAACTTTTCTTGAAACTGACGTTAATAAATTTCAACTGTACGAGTTTGTTGAAGCTTGACTAGTTCACCCACCTGGTTGCTGCTTTCAGGAGGTCCAAATCGCTGGAAACATCGTTTCTAAAAATCTTCCTAACTCATTGGGCCTTTCGCTCGTTTAAGCTGATAATACCATAATTGTGCTTCTCCTAACTAGTGAAACCCAGCAACTCCAACCTTTTCTGCATCTGCTGTATGTTGATTTTCAAAAAATTGTTCACAACGATGTGCCCAAATTAATGGGTCGTTGGTGCCATCATAAGTAGGAAAATCCATCCTTGCATACCTTGGTATTGTCGAATTGGAATTTCCACCAGTTTGATGTTTCTGATCAGCCGGTTGAATGTGCAGCGTATTACCTCTAGGAGCTGGATTTGTTGATCTACCTGTTATCGGAGCACTACTGGTCTCTGCCCCATGGACTGTTAGTTTTGTAGAGCCAATTCCCAAGTTAGAAAATTGTTCTTGAATAGCTAGGACAATCTTTTCACCGAGACATTGTTCCATCACTGCAAGTTTAGAGTCCATTAGTGTTTCTGTTATCACACGTTCTTCCTGAAACCTGGAATTGATCTCATCGTCCATTGTGTTAGGCTCTGGTACCAAATTGTTAGGATTCTTAGAGAAGGATCGAGTCACAGGACGATGAACAGGGAAATCAAATTCAACTGCCTTTGATTTTCCCTTGCTTTTGTTCGAATTCCTAGATCGACCTATTTTTGTATATGAATTCAGCTCATCAAAGGGAAGCTGGAACCTTAGAGTTCAATGGAAGAGAGAACTCCTATCTCTTGTTTCTGATTTAAATCTGCGTACTTATTCCTCAAATCCTCATTTAAATAGGAGTCTTCTTACACTAATAGGAAGTCTTATGGAACTAGGAAACATAAATCCTATTCTAAACTAATAAGAAAACTACGAACAATATAATTAAATTCTTCCTATTCTAGAATAATAATAAACTACTAGCGTTATAATTAAATCAAGTTATTTGGCTCTCTGTCACACATATGTCTTGCCACAAATGCGTCCACAACAAAAGACTTTAGAAACTTGTGGTGTAAAACAATCGTTAGATATTTATGTGGTGGTAAATCATTTTGATTAAGGATAAAGTAAAAAAGAAATTTGAAAGTTAAACTGTTTCTAATTATAGTATTTTTGGATGGACTAACAAAGAACACATAAAATGGAACGGAGGGAGTACTTACTAACCCTTCTGCTCTAATTCACGTCCTTCACACCTTTCTATCCATGGTCATGTTCTCGGTATGCTGCAATTGCACCATGTCCTGTCTAATCGCCTTTCTCCAATATTTCTTCGGTTTACCTCTACCTTTCTTGAATTCATCCGTAGATAACTCTCACACCTCTGCACTAGGGTAATCATGCATCTCCTCATCACATGGCCGAACCATCTCAACCTCGCTTCCCACATCTTGTCTACCACTGAAGTCACTCCCACCTTATCTCAGATATTCTCAGTTTTAATTCTATCTCTCCTAGTATACTCACACATCTATCGCAACATCCTCATCTCTGCCACTTTTATCTTTTGAATGTGAGAGTTCTTGATTGGCCAACACCCTGCCCCATACAACATAGTTGGTCTAATACCACTCTATAAAACTTGCTTTTAAGTTTAGGTGACACCTTCTTATCACATTGGACTTCGGATTCAAGCCTCCATTTCATCCCCTGCACCAATACGGTGAGTGACATCCTCCTCAATCTCTCTATTTCCCTGGATAATAAACCCACGATACTTGAAACTACGTCTCTTATGGATGACCTATTTATCAAGCCTCACTTCCATGTCAGCTGCATGTGTCACATCAGTGAACTTGCACTCCAAATGTTCAGTCTTGGTTCTGCCGAACCTGAACCCTTTAGATATTGTCTCCACACCTCCAACTTAGCATTAACTCTATTGTGAGTCTCTTCAATCAAAACTACATCATCCACAAATAACATACACCATGACACCTCACCTTGACTCAATATAGCCATCACCAAGGCAGGTAAAAACGGTCTAAGGGTTGATCCCTAGTGCAACCCCATCAAAACAAGAAAGTGATCTAAGTCTCCTCTCACTGTCCTTACTCGAGTCTTAGCTCCATCGTACATGTTCTTAATTGACCTAGTGTACGACATAGGTACACATCTAGCCTCCAAGCACCTCCATAGAACCTCCTTGGGAACCTCCATGTGTAAGTCCTTCTTCCTCTCCCTATACTTCTCCACACTCTCCTTACGAGATGAATGACTTTTGTAGTCTGAGTGTCCTAGCATAAATCTGAACTGGTTCTCGGAAATAGTCACGACCCTCCTCACCCTCATCTCCACCACCCTTTCCGAAACCTTCATAGTGTGGCCTAGCAACTTGATACCCTATAGTTGCAATAGAATCATCCATCATACTCCATCTGCATGCTTCAGGCATCTTTGCCGTCTTAAAAATGAAATTAAACAACTCAGTCAATTTCTATGCATGAAGTAAATTGAATCAGCAGATTTGAACTTCTGGTAAATGAAGCTTTACAAAGAAGAGAAGAGAAGAGAAGAGATTTTTATTATCCGAGCCATAATGAATTACCTCGCACTAATACATTTATAGAGCCTATGTAAGTGTTCTTCTGAGTTCTAACCACCTCCCTGACCAACATCCATGCCAGTCACATGACCCTTTTAACTATCTTTAACAAATCAACTATCGCTATACAGAAGATATCTACTTAATTCAATTGCATTTAAAAACATGTGCTCTTAGGATGCTGGTTTGAGATGAATTTATTTGTTGTGTAGTTTGGGAGAATTATTCATTTGTTTTTATTTGGTTTGCTGGCAGGTCTTTAAGCATTACTTTGAAGAGCTAGAAGAGGAATCCCTACGAGATAATTTTGTTGTAGTGGTACAAGGGACATTTTCTTTCTTTTTGAAAAAAAAGTATGTGGCCGGAAAAGAATCATTAAGTACTGGCTGTGACTGGAATTATGTTGTCTTGTGCAGTATGAATTACTTGATGAAATGATGGACTTTGGTTATCCTCAATATACTGAAGCAAAAATTCTCAGTGAGTTTATAAAAACTGATGCATATAGAATGGAGGTTACACAAAGGCCTCCAATGGCAGTTACAAATGCTGTGTCCTGGCGCAGTGAAGGGATCCAATACAAGAAGAATGAAGTAAGTTTTATGTTTTATTTAATAGACAGCTTCTTTTAGTGGCCTATATTTAATTTTGTTTTTCTTTCAGGTATTTTTGGATGTTGTGGAGAGTGTTAATATACTTGTTAATAGCAATGGGCAAATAGTGAGGTCAGATGTTGTCGGTGCATTGAAGATGCGGACATACTTGAGGTTTGCACTTCTCCTAGATATAGCTGTATTTATATATGCATGTGTGACTCTTTGCATATTCGTACTTGTATCGGTAAAAGTGAAATGTCAGTGTATGATTCCCTAGCATGAGTGGGTGATAAATATCTATTTCATGTCTATAGGTGGTAAGGGATTTTTGACTTTATCCTTGTCATGGTAATAACAAAATCAGATTTGCATTCAATCTTTATCCAAGCCAGCCCCAAAGAGTTCTATCATCAATTGCTTACTTTTCTCCCTAAGAATCACCACAAAAAATTAAGTTTCGTATTGGCTTCTTCTCGCCATCATAACCTGCAGTGTTCTAGGGTGTATTCGGCATGGAGGAAAACATTTTCCAAAATATGTTTTGGAATTTTCTCATGTTTGGTTGGCCAACTTTTTTAGAAAACACTCTTGGAAAACAAGTTCCTTAAAATTGAAAAATTGGTGAGGCTGTAGTCTGGACTATCAATACTATTAAGGTGGAAGTACTGGTTTTAAAAGAACTTTTGCACTGTTTTTTCTTGAAATGGCAAGTGTTGTTGATTTCCTATTAAGACAAATAGCACTAAGATAGTGTTGAGATTACATCCGAATTCTGAGCAAGAAAGGGTAGGGGAGAAAAATTTGCGTTAAAATAATAATGAAAACCCCAGGGAAGACCTGAAGTATACAAAAGTTTCTATCACCTAATGTTACCTTCTCTCTCAAAAAAAAGTTTCTATCATCTGTAGCAGGGGTTCAACATCATCTATCTACTCCAATTTACAACAAAAAGAAATCAAAAGTAGATAGTCCATTTTGGTCTTCAGAATGGAGTTGTTGCAGACTTCAAAACATTTATTGTTCCTTTCTCTCCTAATGCACCACCAAATATGGGCAGGTAGTTTTCCGTGCCTTCTTCAATCTCTTAAATAGGTACTTTTTATGCCAATGGAACATCAAATCAGAGTTCGACACTGGCATGACCTATTCAAAGCCTAAATAATATAGAACATCTACCATATCTGTAAAGTGAAAGAACAGTGAAGGAAATGATGGTTACTAGATTCTTCTTCCTTTCCACACAAATAACATCTATTTACTAGTTGGATTCCCCTCCTTTGTAGATTATCTTGGAATGAAGCAGCTTCTCTGTTCACTAACCACACAAAGCACATTACTTGCACTGGTGCTTTGGAGTTCCACACCTGCTTCCATGGGCCATGTGTGTATTGGTTCCTGATAAGCAAAGAGTAACGGGACTTCACTGTGAAATGACCATGTTGTTGCCCCTTCCATATCAAGCTATCCTCACTGTTGTTAAGCTCTTTAAATGAAGTTAGAAGACCAACAACTTCTACAGAACTCTCCTTTTCCCTTTCATTTGGATTCCCTCTTAGAAGTATGTTTCAGTTCTCTCCTTCTTTTCTTTGTGCTTCAGTGAGGTTTGTATCTCGTGCTATACTAAAACAGATAGGAAATTGATCTTTGAGAGGGGAATACCGAATCTTGGTGTCCTTCCAGAAAGATACTTTACTGCCATTGCCCACTTTGATACTAATGTTAGCTGAGAAAGCCGGCCATAGAGCCCTGATATTTCTCCAGATACCTACTCCTTGTGGTGGACATCCCATATTAGAGGACCATTCATTCAGGAGGTCATATTTCTCTGTTGTACTTTTCCTCCAGAAAGAAGTACCTTCAAAGTTGAATCTCCATAGACATTTCATTAAGAGACTTCTATTCTGCACCCTTAAATTCTTGATACCTAGTCCTCCTCTCTTTCTTCAGAATCACAATGTCCCACCTGACCAAGTTTAAGGTCTTGCTTGCCTTATTAACTTGCTGAAAGAAATCTCTTCTCAATCTGTCTAACCTTTTCTCCACCTTCAGAGGCATTGAAAACCAAAACATAGCCATAGCGTATGTGGGCATGAAATCCAAATCACTATTAGTTAGAATCAAGTGACCTCCAAAAGAAAGGTATTGACTCTTCCAATCAGAGAGAGCCTTTAATTCACACCTCTCAGTCACACATTGCCAAATGGAATATGATTTAAGTTTTACCCCTAAAGGGAAGCCCAAATAAATAGTAGGAAGGCTATCAGTATTGCAGCCCAAAACTGTTGCTAGAACCTGTAAATTCTAAACTTGAGTAACTGGGAGAAGTCTACTTTTCGACCAATTGATGTGCAACCTGATACAATTTTAAATAAGTTGCCTCACCTCAAAAGATTATGGTATTATCAGCATATAAAAGATGTGAGAGAGACAGGTAATTGTGTGACCCACTGCTTACTTTGAGACCTCTGATACAACTCTGGTTTACAGGAAAGTTAAGCAATTTGCTTATGTGAAGCATCACCAGCAAGAACAAAAATGGAAAAAATTGGATCACCTTGCCCAATACCCTTTTGAGTAGTAAAGCAATTATGTGGAGATCCATTAATGAGAACTGAGGATCTGACTGTGCTGATGCAGTACCAAATCCCCATTTTTGTTCTTGCTAGCAAATAAACTCTGTGGAGAGCCATTAATGAGAACTGAGAATCTGATTGTGCTGATGTAGTACCAAATCCATTGTGCCGCTTCCTATCAAACCCCATGTCTTTTAAGTATGTCTAAAAGGAAACCTCAATTAACAGGATTGTATACCTTCTCAATGTCGAGCTAGCACATGATACCTGTATTTTTCTCCCTTTGTGTGGAATCAATGCATTCATTTGCAATAAGTGCCGCATCCATAATCTGTCTCCCTTTCAAAAAGGCCATCTGAGAGTTGGAAATTAGCTTTGGCACAACTCTTTTCAACCTTTCTGTGAGCAATTTTCAGTTTTTTTTGGACATAATGAAATCAGGACTCCCCTGAATTACAAATGAAGGCAACTATCCACCAATCATTTCTTGAAAGCCTTCTTTCTCATGCCACCAATTTTCAAATTTGAAGTACATATTGTTCCTTCCCATTTCCCTCATTGTAAGAGTGAGGTGTATAATCAGAAATAAATTTTGGCAAGGTTAGCTGCTTCATAGAATTAAACAACTGTTCTCTCTTAATTGTATTTAGCTTATATAATTGTTAAAGTAAACTTCAATCAAAGAAAATTCCTATCATTACTATAAGGTGGAAAAAGTGAGAACTTTGGAGCTGATTTTGAGCTTAGAACATCAGCTGGGGACAGTGAAAACAGGTAGGTACAGTTAATGTTATAAGGTGCAGAGCAACTGTACCTGTATAGCCAACATATATGGCTTTGCCAACCGACTTTTGGCCATTAATGTGTTAGATGGAGTATAATTTTCTTAACACAAAGGGCTTGACGCTGTTGTATATAAGATTGATGATTGTAAGAACTCTGTTAACTATGGGGACATTTGTAGTGGTTCTCGTTTATGACATTATACGTCAGAAGTGTTAACTTCAGTAAGAGTTGAGATTGGTGCCCCTTTTCTGAAGATTAAAACAGTTTGTTCAGAAAACAAGATAAAGCCTAAAACCTCTGGGATGTTTCTAAGTATAGTGTCCTGTCTGATCTTAAATATTTTTTTATATGCTTTGAACTATTTCTAGCAGCGTGAAAATGTTCTATACTGATTATGATTCTGTCATCACTAAGGTCGTATTTACATGTAAGTTGCAACCTTGTTCTCCGAGCCTTTCACTTGAGATCTACACAGTTGAGTTGATGGAGTTCTTTCTTGCTGCATTTCCTCCTCATTTTTCTAATGAGCTGCCTCAATAGTAGTATCACTAGTGCATGTCTATGAAAGCATCTAGGATTTAAATGTTGACTCAAGGACTGCATACCTTTTGATCTCCCATAAGGTTTTCATTAGTTTAAATGCAATCCAATTCCTGCTAAATGTAAACCAGTTGCAAAATGGCACCACGTCACTTTTCTTTAGTCTCAATTTTGAGATCTTGTTCTTTACCCAGCCGTTTAATCGAGTGGTACTGGTCTGAAGCCATAATGGTTTTCTCTTGCAGTGGTATGCCGGAGTGTAAGCTTGGTCTGAATGATAGAGTATTGCTAGAAGCACAAGGACGTAATGCTAAGGGGAAGGCTATTGATCTAGATGATATCAAGTTTCATCAGTATGTGATTCAACTATATCTTTTGTTGTGTGTTATAACATCTTTTTGCATATATTCTTTATGCAAGAATTGGCCCAATGTGGGTGTGGGAGTAGGGGGACAAATCATGATATTTTGGGAAATGTAGTATAATCTTTTAAAACTTCCGATAGTGTAAGCAAGTGGGGGGAGAGTGGGTGGTCCTCAGTTTTTAATTGGAAAATCCTTGCTGCTTTTAAAATGAAAAAATCTGAAGGCTTTTCTATAATATAACTTGACCGCGTTCAAGTTGTAACCCATTTCTCTCCCACTCAACCAATCTCCCTTCCCCCTCACTTACATCCTATTCTGCCCGTCTCTCATTCTATAACTTCTACTTTAACTTAGGTGTGTGCGTTTGGCCCGATTTGAGAATGATCGTACTATATCATTCATACCTCCTGATGGGGCTTTCGAAGTTATGACCTACAGACTCAGTACACAGGTACAATAATGTTTTGGTGCTCTCTATCTGACTGAAATCTCTTTAGTGCCTTCATTGATCCAATAGGTTAAAACGTGAGTACTACTTACTCTCAGGTAAAGCCTCTTGTGTGGGTAGAAGCCCAAGTGGAAAGACATTCTAAGAGCCGTGTGGAAATTCTGGTTAAAGCACGAAGCCAGTTCAAGGAGAGAAGGTATGTCCATTTGTACTATGCTACACACCTAATTGTAGCTGCATCATTTCATCTGTAGGAGCTTGGATGAGATGCATTATGATATTACAATGTGTTGCTGGTTAAGTTTTGAGTTTATTTGACAATTTCAGCACTGCAACTAACGTTGAAATTGAGTTGCCCGTTCCAACTGATGCAACTAATCCAGATGTTCGTACATCAATGGGATCATCTACTTATGCACCTGAAAAGGATGCATTGATTTGGAAGATAAAATCTTTTCCAGGTGGTAAGGTAAGCGTGCGCTTAGTCATAGCTGAAGGTTTAACTCAGTTATTTTTTGCCGTTTGTTCTCTCACTGAGATCTCTTTTATGCTAATTCTTATTTCATTTTCAGGAATATATGTTGAGAGCAGAGTTTAGACTTCCCAGCATTACAGCAGAAGAAGCAGTTCCTGAAAGAAAAGCTCCTATACGTGTGAAATTTGAGATACCATATTTTACAGTTTCGGGTATACAGGTGAGTCCTAAATAGCTGTATTTCAGTTGGATTATTCAGTATTTTCTTTTTGTCAAATTCCTACAGCACTCTAGTTATACATGTCCACATTTAGTCCATCGTATTGAGAAACCATTATGAGTCGAGGATTCAATGCGTTAAGAGAAAATTAATTTAGAAATCAACTACTAATTACTGCCTGCTGGAAAAAATAAAAATAAAGAACTGAAAAGTCTAATACAATTAAATTAATAAACTGGAAAAATAAGAACAAGAAGAGTCGGCTGAAGAAGAAAACAATAAGAGGGAAAAAAGGGGAAAAAGCTGAAAAAACTGAAAAAGAGTAAAGAGTTTACCCCCAAGGCCTAGCTCAAGTGGCAAAAGGTGGAGGATTTGTGGATTAGGTCGCAGGTTCAAGCCCCACACCATGCAAAACGAAGCCCGGTATTTAAGTGGAGAAGGGTAGAGGGGCGGGCCCATTATCCACCGAGTTTAGAAGGCTGTGATTGGTCCAAAGGGCGGGTCACAGACAGATTTCTCGGTTATAAAAAAAAAAAACTGAAAAAGAGTAAGTAAGAGAAGCCAAAGAGTAACAAGCTGAAGAAAAAAAACCCGGAGGATGTGAGTTCAGCAGCACAGGGAAGACAGAAAGAATGGGGAAAAAAAATCCCGCAGGAGGACACCTTCACCAACTCAGCAGAAAAGGGCCAAATAATTCCACTTTGAAATAGTTCAAGGGGTCATAGGTTGCCCGCAAAGTTGAAGTGTTCTTTGGGATTAACTGGACAAGTCCAGGGGAAAAAGTGTATTATCCCTATTTATTATCCTTGAGAGGGAGCATGGTTTGGAGGCAGGTAGTAGTAGAGTTGATAAGCTGAGGAACTCTAAATGAGTTTTGATAAAATGACGTATGAGGTGATGAAGTCAACAGAACCAACTTAAATGTGTAGGCCTGATTGTCCCCGCATCCTAAAGAAGAGAACCAAACAAGTCTTTGAGTCTTAACTCTTGAACTTAGTATTGAACGTTTCTGTCTAATCTTGTTCTTCTGGTTGGTGACGGAAAACGTGATACAATATCATGCCTTTCATGACCTTTATTGTGGGCTTAGTTTGGCAAACTTACCATCGACAGCCTAAATGTAATTTTGGTTTTTAGCTGGAACCGCTTATTTGCAAAAGTTGTGACCAACGTGGATCCTCTAATGCATGCTAGGTTCGCTACTTGAAGATAATTGAAAAAAGTGGTTATCAGGCTCTTCCTTGGGTGCGATATATTACCATGGCTGGTGAATATGAGTTGAGACTTACGTAAAAACCACACCGAGATGATGATCCAATCCAATTAAGTTTGCCCGAGGCTCGGATAAGTCACGAGTTCCAATGCATTGAGGTGCTTTGCAGGAGATGAACTGGTTTAGCTCATAGATTTGAAGCAAATTGTTTTTTGTGCCAATTTTGTTATTTATTTGACTTTATTGCTTTTATGCTACATTTTCTTGTATAAAGATGTCTGCTGATTAAGTTCATGTTCCATATACTGTTAAAAAAAAACGGCTTCAATGCTACATATTTGCTTAAACCCAAGAGTCACGACTGCTGGCACAGGCTGGTCGTTTGTATGGTTTTTTCTGTTTTCCGGAGATGGATTATGATGATGGGCTGTAATAACTAGGTAATTTGTGAAATGGAAGACGTATTTGGAACACCCACCGCAGAAATCTATGAAAATACTAATGCTTGATGTGAAATTCATGAAGAGGTCATGTTGTATAATGGAACATGGATTGACAAATTGGAAAGAAACATGCCGTAACAAGTTAAATTACACTGGCGATGCAAATATTTCCTACGTAAAAAAAAGAAGAAGACATTGTCATTAGCATCAAATGCGTGAGGTCGAGAAGTGTAAGGGTGGCTAGCCAAGGATGATATCTTAAAAGGAAAAAGTATGGAAAAATATGGAGAGAATTTGTATCTTTCAAAAAGTTGTTTATAAAATGAGACATAACAATCTCATGGTTGGCAGTCGTAGAATACAAGTATGTACACGATTGAAAGAAGAATCTAAGATAACTGTATGATTTTCATGTCTTCACTTCAAAAATTATCAATAAAGACTGGAAGTCCACTTGAGCCAAGAAAATATTGTAAAAGGAAGAAACCGCAAAAGCATATTATATTCACTATTTCCCTTTTTCACACCTCTTTAAATAACATGTGGTATAACTAACTGATGGATCACCTTTTTGACCCAAAGTAGAATAGAAAGAATAACCCAAGCCCTATCACCCTAAAACTGTAAAAGAAAAAAAAAGAAAAAGACCATAACATATAGTACCTTTTAATTAAGAACAATGTTGGTTTTTACCAGGACCTCCATAGTAAAAATAATGACCCCAAACAGAATTAATCCCTCCTTGAATATCATAGCAATTTGGATGATCAGCCACAGGTTTGAGATTTGTGAGAGGTATTAGGCTATTATCTGAATCAACTAATTGCAAATTTCGAAAATAAGAAGCTTTTCCAAATCCTTGTGCAGGAAAAAGACCACTTCCCATTTGTGTTGATGTGTGAAATCCAGAAGGATAAGTGTTCACTATTTCACCACCAAATTGTATCATGCTTGCTGAACTCCTAAGATGTGAAAATAAAAATGATGGCCAGTAACCTACAACAACTCCTGACCCAAACTCTAGCCACCAATTCCCATGCTTTGGATCCTGCATTCGATCCATCAATTGGTTTACATATTCGGATAGCTTAGAAGAGTACAAAATTTGTAGTCAATGAATGGGAGGAAAGATTAAGTGTTTTTTTGGGAAATTATTGTAACATAATTAATTGACTGTCTGAACTTTCACTTGTAATTTACTTTTCCATTTCTCTTTTCCTCCCCTACATATAATAATAACAATAAAAATATATACTATATATATACATTTCCAAGCTATTGCTAATTAACCTGGCCAGCTAAATAAAAGATTTCCAAGTTTAGTTCCTTTTAACATACATTTTGAAGAAAAAACACATTAGGATTGGAACTATAGAACCATGTTTAGAAAATCAACTGCCAAAACAAAAACCTCGACTCTAACAAGAAGGATGAGTTCGGTAGAGAAAACAAGTTTCACAAGTGACGTATATCATGTAACCCAACGCCCCGATCCCATCACCACGACCTCACTTTTAGTTTTTGGGGGTTAAAAAAGTAATTACCTTCCAAATCAATATGGTGATATCATATTGGCCACCATCATAAGAGGATGTTGGAGAAATTGCAGCCCCAATAGCTATTCTATTATTGGTCTGGACAAATCCTGAACAAAGCAAATTGTAACATCCAGTTGTTTGATATGCATCACTCTGTGTAATTACATACAATTAATTATCCCATCATTAAATTTAAATAGGTGGAATAAAAATATATATATATATTTATATACAGTAAAGTAACAACAACTTACAGTCCAGTAGGTAAAGAATCTTGGAAAATAGTCTCCATATATCTCTGGGCTAACCTGTTTAAATATTAATGATAAATCAATCAAACTTTATAATATGACTAGAACCTTTTTAGTCCGTTTAAAAAAGAATGAACGTTCCTTTGTTTTTTTGACAACATTTTAATTTCAATTTTCCACGTGACATGTTTAAGACCTGCCACAAGATTAAAAAATATTTTGGTACATTTAACATTACTTTAAATTGAAAAATCTTGTTTATTTTCTTAAACTTTGTGTCAAGTCAAAGTAGAAACAGAGGGAGTAGATGAGTTAAGGAGAATGCTTGCTTGCCAACCAGCTTCAATTGTGTTGAGATCATCAGCAAAAGAACCAGAAATAATCCAGATTTGTGATAAACTGAATTCATATTGGTTGGATATTTGAGGTGCCCACACATTTATACTTGCTTTTGCTCCATAATATTCATCTCCACTTACGTATCCAACTGCGTGCTGCTCAATGAAAAAAAACAAAATACTTATATAGAAGTTGTTGTGAATATATAGAAGTTTGTAAATTGATGAAAAAACGAACCTCATGGGCGTTACTTATTGTGTCTCTTCGAATTGGTGTTTTGATTTTTCTGCCAAATGTTTTAAGAGAAGATGCTCTTAGAATGTCTATTTCTCTTGTTCTTCTTATTGGTATTGTTCCTTCTGGACATGTTTCACCAGACAAACTCCATAATTGAAAGTTTTCCAATTCATTGGGATTTGACTTGTGTCCATTTGGCCTCTCAGGAGGATTCTACAATCACAAATATGTTAGTGCTAAATTAAATATAGTATATGCACATTGGGGGTAAAACACTCTGTAACAAAGACGACTCTGTACTAGGGAGACTTGAACTCGAGACTTCTGGTTAAAAATGAATGGATACTTACCACTCCACCACAATCCTTGTTGGTATATAAATACACTTTGTTAATGTCAAATATTTTGGAATAAATTCAGGTTTTGGAAACCAAGTTTGAATGAGTAATTTGAAGTGATTTACCAAAGGCTTGTTTCCCCTTAGGTGTGGATGATCAAATGCTGGTTGTTGATGAGATAATACACAATCTATAACATCTCCATCAGGACTCTGCATCAATAATAAGTAGTGATATTATTAGAGGAAAATGGGAAGAAAACATCATCAACAACAACATATCCTGTAAAATTAATCTCACTAAGTGGGGTCTGGAGACGGTAGAGTGTACATTAAGTACCTCGAGAAGGTAGAGAGGCTGTTTTTGACATGAATTAAGAAAAAAGTAAAACATGCCTGAATTGTCTTGAGAGAAGGCTTATTGATTTTCATGAGATGATCTTTAATAATCATCTTCTCTTTCCACGCTTCAAAAGTCTGATTTGAAATTATCTCAGTTTCTAGTGAGCAAACAGGAGAAACAGAGAATATAAACCAAATTACAAAAGTAGAAATCTTGAAACAGCTACAGCCCATAATTCTTCTTCTTGTAAATCTGTTAGTATTAATTTCTTGTTGTGTACATTATATTGATTGATGTTTCCTTCTTAACACCAATGTAACACACAATTCCCAAAAAAATGCATCTCTGTCACCATTTTGAAGAATTGAAATTCCTCTGCGAGTTTCATTTATACTCTGATTCTTGTCTGACTAACAGCAATTTCTATGCCTGAGTTAGGAGTGGAAAAGAATGAGTTGTGGGCTTATAACACCATATGGTTAAATGCTTCTACTCATCAAGACATGCACTAAAAATTGAGTGGACAGTGAAAATAAAGTTTCTTTATTTGGAGGACTCATGTTTCCAGTCTACAATACAAAAGACTGAAACTTTAGCTTTTCTGTCAAATTTCACACGCCATAAAGTTGTCTTGTTAAGCATGACCCTGACATGAGAGTCTTCCATTTTTCCTTTTTTCTTAATTTATTTGACTAAAATTACTCATAATGAATCTTAACAATTCCAAAGAAAGAGTGTTGTCGTTGCTACCGTCCCAGTTAATCTGACTTGACACTAAGTTTAAGAAAGACAGAAAAACTTTTGAAAATTGTAGCTTAAAATAAGTTATAGATATTTGTGTGGATAAAATGAGTATTTTAAAGTTAAATTGATACTAAATAGAGAAATATATCATTCTGTTTGAGACGTACTAAAAGAAATATAAATCATATAAATTAGGACCGAAGAGTACTACTCTTTACTTTTGAGTTTAAAAGACAGATAGGAATTACACTTAATTCTCTCTTTCCTATTCTTACTTTAGGTCTCACATCCCTAAATGTTCTTTTTGTCAGCTAGCTTTCCTCCACAGTTTCGTATTGAGGTCAGACTAAATCTAACTATAGTATTTTATATATTTCATAAGATTGAATGGCATCCCCATTTTTTTTTGTTTCGAAAATTTTGGTCGAAATGGATACATTTTATCTATGTATAAACAATAATTTATTTCATAAGCCACCTTTGGTTTAGCACCTGAACACATGATAAAATATTTTATTAGATAACACTTTTGACTTAAATTTAGAATTTTATTTTGCATGTATTCTTAAGTATCTATTATGTAAATAAGTTAACCACTTAAATATCACCTCTCTTTTAGTTGTTTTCTGCAATATCATAAATTTAATATATTTTTGGGTAATGACTATAAAGATTTTTAATTTATTCCTCTTTTTCTCTCGTAGTAAAGGACTTTATACATGTTTGCTACAGAGGACACTGTTTAATTTTCTATGAACAACATTTGAGTCAATTCCTTAAATGGTCACCCAAGTTTAGGCAATTACCTTAAAATATTATTTATGTTTCATTTAGGACCAAAATACCATTCAATTATCACTATTTTCCTCCAAATATACTTGACACTTCAAAAGCCTCACTCTCTCCTAGTCGGCATGACATGTCATTAAAATCTTTCTTTTTTAATAATAGAGTAATTTGATTCATTAAATCATTAAACTAAAATAATGATCATATTATTTTTTTAAAAGTATATATTAGTTTATTAAGAAGAAATTTTCATGCTTAAGAATCTTTTATCATAATTATTTTTTTATTTTTTTATGCTATGAAGAGTAGTTTTTTAAAACTTACTATAAGGTCATCAATTTTCAATACTTATAAATACATATATTCAAAAAATACTGATATATAAATCACTCATGAATGTCAACTTACACCAATTAATCATATATTATATAATGGATCAATAATATTAAAAATAATTAATTGGATACTTTGAAATCCATACTTACAATATCTTTTTTTGAAAAGAAAATAGAAAGTGAATAATATTTATATTAGAAAATAAATTTTTGATCTTTATTTATCAATATCTTTTTTTGAAAAGAAAATAGAAAGTGAATAATATTTATATTAGAAAATAAATTTTTGATCTTTATTTATCAGTATATTAATCTCATATAATATGTATATTATTGAATTAAAATAGGCCATTCAATTAATTATTACTTGTATTTCATGAATTTGGGATCCCATAAGAATATATATTGGTGTTTAATTGTATGATAAGTTAAAATATATCATAATATAGCAATAAAAGAATAAAAATAACAAGTTAAATTAAAAAAAGTTAAATAATAATTTTCTCTCTTACCAACTTTTTTGTCAACCTTACAAATTTATTTGAATACTTTTATGAAAAAAATTGCTTAAAATTTTCAAATAATTTACTTAAGAATTTCGAAAATTACCAAGTAATAATTGCACACAAAAAAAATTTCATTGAATTTTGTTTGGTAAAAAAATATAAAGGAATTAGTTTTTAATTTTTTTTTATAATCTTCATAAATTCTCATGTAATTAATATATTTGTTTTGTAGAGAAATAAGTTTTATGAATTAAATAGGTCTATTATTTTTTAAAATGATGATTTAATAACGTGACATATCAACTAGAATAGAAAGAGAATTTTGAGATATTTAGTGTTTTTTTTTTGGATAAAATTTAGTAGTAATAGTACTATTCACTTTCTATTTTTTCAAGAAAAAAATATTGTAAGCATGAATTTCACAAAATATAATTAATTTTATTGTAATAATTAATTGACATTTAATATTATTGATTCATTGTAAAATTTATGATTAATTGATGTAAGTTAGCATTCATGAGTGATTTGTATATCAATTTTTTCTTTGAATATATTTGTTTATAAGTATTCAAAATTGATGATATTATAGTACGTTTTAAAAACATATTCTTCATAACATAAAAAAATAAAAAGTTTAATTATGATAAAAGATTCTTAAGTATGAAGATTTATTCTTAATAAACTAATATAAATATATTTTTTAAAAATAATATGACCATTATTTTTGTTTAATGGGTTTAATGAATCAAATTAGTCTATTATTAAAAAAAAAAAACTCTAATGACATGTCATGTCAATTAGGAGAGTGTGAGGTTTTTGCAGTGTCAAGTATATTTGGAGGAAAATAGTGATAGTTGCGTGATATTTTGGTCCTAAATGAAACATAAATGATAATTTAACGCAAATTCCTAAACTTGGGTGACTATTTAGGGAATTGACTCAGCAACATTTTGAAAGTTGTTCTAAAATATTTTTCAGTGTTTGATTAAGTAATTTTGTAAAGATGTAAATGATATATCACTACATAAAAAATGATCATTAGCGGCAATTAATTCTTAATTACCGCTAAATATGTATTTTTAGCGACAATTAGAACTCTTTGTATATGGCCCGAAAGCCTTTAGCGAAATTGGTTCTAATGGAACTTAACTAATGCCGGTAAAATTTTTAGCACTACTTATTAATGTCTATATTTATTGTCGCTAAAAGTGGTTTTTGTTGTAGTGTATGGTAATCCTGTAAATGAAAGGACGAACTATGTGAATAATGTTTCCGTGATATTTTTAGTATTAAGGGTTAACTTCGTTGAAATAAGTATTAATATAAAATATGATAATTTGTATATAAAGGAAACAACTTTTTAAGAAAATAAAAGAGCGAGATTCGAAGATCTCATGCAATATATAAAAAAATGGAAACTTACATAAATCCCACTAGTTTAGGAGTTAATTACTTAAATATATGATAACACTCAAATTATCCTCAAGACAAGTAAGAGAATAAACGATTGTCGTCAATTATAATATCCAACTAAGAGTCTGAGTCGAATCCCACAGAGAGTGATATAATGCAAGAAATTCAATTGGGAAATTAAGAGTGTAAACCAATTCATTTGTAGCAATTAAAAGAAATAGGTGGATAATTCCACCAAATTTACGAAAAAAGGTTTTGATATCAAGTAACACAATTAGACTAAAATTAGGATTTCAAACAAGTAAAATACGATCTAGGGGTGTGAGGATTGATATCGATGTCAATTAAGGGTAATTGTGCTTACTCGTTATCGCTAAACAATCATGAATATGCTGGGTAATCTTAAATAACACTAATCTTCTTTCGGTCTCATAACATCAAATCATAGAATCTCCTTTCGGTCTCATCTATGTGTATCACAAATCAACCCAATACCTTACTAGAATCTCTCTTTCGAGCAAATTCAGGCAGCTAGAATTGAACCACAATGCCTCTTTCAAGCAAACTATAGTAAACAAATCTAAATTGCTCACTTTAAACTAATTACCCAACTCAATTAATCTCTTTCGAGCATCAATCGAGGATCTAGACTAGGACTAAGTTTGCAACCTTAACCATGATTTAACCCTATATTAATTAGTTTAAATCCATGAATTTACAACAATAAATCAGAGCAAGACACAAAACCCACTACACAATAAATCAGCACTCAATCACATAATCACCCCCTAGATTTGGGGTTTTAGCCAAGCATCCTAAAAAAAAAGTATACCTATTATAATTTCATCCATTGGGGAATTGAAATTATGTTATAATCTTCAAGACCCACTTCAATTTGAACCTTCAATTCTAAATCACAAGATTGTTTGAAAACCCCACAAAAAGTAAGAATGTTTCTCAAGCTAAGAGTTCAAAAGTTAATTCTCTAAAACTCATACAAAGTTAGGAACTGAAATTATTTTCCAAAATTTGATACAATTTCTCTCTCCTTTAGGCTATTTATAGTTTCCCTAAATTTGGCCCAAAGTTCAATGTGTGACCAACTCGACAACAATAGTCAAGCCCACCAAACATATTTGGCGAATCACCATTTGTTCCTCAGCTCGCTTTTTACTTGCTTCTGGCTTCAGGTGTTTAAACCTCAGTTGGTGGACTCAATCAAGTCTTTCTTTCACTTTCAGCGAATTGCCGATTACCACATTTGTTCGTCTTTTAAGCCTTCACTTTTTCTCAAAGTTCTGAAACCTTTTGCGATGGTCTTCTAGTCTACCTTTTTAACTCGGCGAGTCGCCGTTTCATTTTAATTTTGCCGACCTGCCTTGAATATCTTCAAGTTTGAGCACTGTCACTTTGTGAGAGGTTAGGCCACTTGGGCGATCCGCCCTTTTGGTTAGGCGATTACCAGTTTGGAGTTTGTACTCCTTTCATTGTTTTTTGCCTCATTTTCATTTATTCATCCTTGCCTTATCCTTTAGCCTTCATAGCTACAAATCATCAAAATATCATCAGAATAGGACATAATTAGGCATTGGGGACACTAATTTTTGAACTAAAAATGCCTCAAATGAGTATAAATCTACCACTCATCAGCACCCCCAACTTAAACTTTTGTTTGTCCTCAAGTAAACCAAGAACACAATTAATTCAACAAGGGTGTCTACAACAATTCTCGATTAGATTTAACAGTCAAGGCTCACCACAAGACTACTCTCAAGCATATGCAACACTGAATCATGCTCAAAAAGCTTAAGCTCACTAAGTTTCCTTTCTGAAGCAAAAATCATGGTTCAAAAAAATGCATTCAAGTGCCCTCACATCAAGAACGATTTTGTTCTCTCACAAAGCAAACCAATAAATAAGTTAGGAATTAGTACAACTCTCACTCTCTAAAAGAGAAATACATGCAAGCTTTATCGGTTTGCCCATATTTTCCAATCAACACGCAACCTAGTTCATGCAAGATCTCAAAGGTCTTTTTAGGCTTGTAAAGGGGCTGAGGGTAAATGTACAATTGATTTGGCTTAGTGACTTCACCTTTTCAAAGCATTGTTGTATTCATCTTCACCCCTTCTCAAGTTATTTCCATTTTCAAAGCATTGTTGTATTCATCTTCACCCCTTCTCAAGTTATTTTCATTCTTTTCACTTGTAGACTCAAACCTCAATTTTTTACTCAATTTATTGGACATCCCTTTTATTTCATCACACTTTCTTTTTTCATTTCAATTTTTAAACTTTTTCTCATTTTTTTTATAAGGAGAGGTTCCTTCTTTTTATAACAAACTTCAAAGTTGAGTCTCACTTTTTATTTCTTTTCCTTCAATTTGGCTTTCTTTCCTCCTTCCTTTCTACACCCCGACTTAGGCTTTTGGCTTAAGTTGACCATTCAAAAAAACCAATGCTTAGAAAAGGATTTATGGGTGAGAAGTTATGAACAATTTAGCTAGAGAGATTCCAACAAAGTTGACAACAAATGACTCAGGCTCAAATGGTGTCAAAATGGTTGCAGACCCTCATAAAGTAGTCACAAAAGGTATGAACATTTGTATTTCCTCTCAAAATTTGTGCCCGAGATCATTTCATGCATTCACCAAAACTAGACAATTAGACTAACAAGACAAATTCTAAGATTCAACAAGCATGCTTTCAAGTAGGACTTCACCACATTTGGCATTTCAAAAACAATCATTTAACATAGCTCTACAAAATCAAAAAGCTTGCGTGCATTGTTCATTGGAAGGCTCACGTCAATACACAACTAGTCAATTATAATATAAAAAAGATCATTCAAAAATGAAGCCACATCAATCTTTTCTTACAACATTCATACAAAATACATTTCTCATCATAAGCACTATCCAAGTATTTGATATGGTTATGACTATGTGTATTCCGTGAGATTTTACTTAGCACCGAGAAGATTTTGGAATGGAGACCTGATGAGTCCGTGATTTGGACTCATTTGGGGCTTTATTTAGATAGATTTAGTGTCCTCAAATGCTTAATTTGTGCAATAAATTGATGTTAAACCCTTGATTTTCAGGTATATGGATTGAAGAACAAAGCAAGGACACTACCATGCAAAAAGAAACAAAACAAACTGAAGCATTGAAGAAAGGCAAGCCTAGTGATCGCCAAGAGCGTTTGGCGAATCGCCGAATGGCTAGTTCTACCGCCAAAAGTTCCAGTGTGCTAGCCCTAAGGGAAGACACCAAGTCGACGACAAAAAGGAGCAGTCGGCACATCGTCGAGTAGTTCCGCGAAGCCAAGATAGATCGCCCAAAATTACAGACCTTGAGGATGCTGAATGCCAAGGCGAAAAAGCGATGGAAGAGGTCAAAGGGCGGCTCGCCGAGTGGTTCGGCGAGCTCGACTTACTTCGCCAAATGGCCATTCGTAGCTTATTTTCGGAAATTATAAATTAGATTTTGAACATTTAGTTTAGTATCTTTTACATATTTGGACATCTATTTGTCATTGAAATGTTTTATAACAGTTTTCTCTCAAGTTTTTCTGAGTTTTTGAGGAACTTTAGAGATTAAATTTGGAGATTTTGGAAGTGGGTTTCAGATTTTCTTCAAATTGAGCATTGTAAAGACTAAATCTCGCTTACCCAGTTCATGGATAATCGATTTGGTAATCATTTTTACCCTTTTATGATGTTTGGCTAAAACCCCAATTCTTGAAGTGTGATCATGTGATTATGAGCTGAATTAGCTTATCAGTATTGTTAATTACTAGTTTAAATGCTATTTTGAAGTGAGTTTAATCATTAATTATGGGTTAATTTATGAGTTGTAGTTGTAAATGCAACTCTACCTTTGTGTTCTTGGCTTGCTCGAGAGAGAAGTTTTAGAACTAAGATTATTGATTGATGGTTTGTGGGTATTGGGTTGATCTGGGTTTAGCTCGAGAGAGTGAATCCTAAACCCAATCCCACACATTTAGCTCGAGGGAGTGAAAGAATTAAGTTGCGGGATGTTCTTCATTGTTATGCTTGTTGATGTTCGAGAGAAATCACCTGATTCGGGGTAGTTGTTCGAGAGAAAAATATCTCCCTTGTAATCTAGCCTACTCACTAATATTTAGCTATTTACTAGTAGTTGCAATTGCCCATATGCCTATATTTGCCTATAATCGATCCCATCCCGAGAATCCATCTCCCTATTGTTATTCTGAGTTGTTTGTGACTGCTGTGTAGTTGATAATTGAAAATTGAAACCCCCCATTTGACATTCGTATCATCCCTTTAATTTGTTTAATGTCTTTTCTAATAATATTTATTCCTATGGTTGTTTAGATGTTCATACTTCTTAATTGAATTCTAAACACGTCCGCTCCCGGTGGGATTTGACCCTAACTCATTTAGTTGGATTTTATACTGATTTACGATCGTTGGCACTTAGAATTGGAAAAAGTGTGCGCGAAACGTTAAATCAAAATGCCTCCGTTGCCGGGGGGTGTTGTTGTTTGAAATTCTTTTGGTGAAGTTGAATTGTGTTCTTGTTAGTTATAGTTGAATCTACTTACTTTTATTTTTGGTTTTTGTGTTGCTTATTAAAACATACAAGGAAATGAGTGTTAACGGAAGTAATGATAGCCAAGTGGGCCACCAAGATGATGTTGGAAACCTCAACGATGTCAATGACCCAAACATTAATGACCTAGTCCAAATGGGTGGTGTTGGGGCCATTCATTTGCCTCAAGCGGAAGGAAACATTGTTTTCCACATTACAAGCACTATGCTTCAGCTCCTTCTACTGCAGGGTTTGTTTGGAGGGTTAGCTCATGAGGATCCCCAGGAGCATATCAGGAACTTTGTTGATGTCTGTGGACCATTCTCATTTAAGAACATACCGCAAGAATCGGTCCGACTGAGGTTGTTCCCATTTTCTTTGATGGTAGAGGGAAGTAAGTGGTTGATTGAGTTGCCAAGAGATTCTATCACTTCGTGGGATGAGCTTATTACTGCATTTCAAGTGCAATATTCCCTCCTTCGAAGATGATGACACTTAGGGATAGTATCTAAAGTTTGGAGCGCTTGGAGGGTGAGCCAATCCATGAGACGCGGATAAGGTTCAAGAAGCTGTTGCTACAATGTCCAACTCATGGACTACCCGACAACCTGCTGCTGCAATACTTCTATAGGAGTCTTGACTGGATGAACAAGGGAGTGGATGATCAACTTTCTCCGGGAGGTTTAATGCAACAACCCTATGCAATAACATCCCAACTCCTTGATTTCATGACCAAAATTAACCGAGCATGGTACACTCTCGAAGACCAAGTCTCTGCTCTTACTTATAAAATGAAAAAGGAACATATTGAAAAAGATCAAGAGAGAGACCAAAACATGGAAAAGATGATGACCCAACTAGACATCTTGGCCAAGAATGTCATGGGTTCTGGTACAAGGAATGTTAATGTTGTTGGTGTTGGTGGTGTAAACCCCGATGAGGCCAAATTTGAAGCGATGTACAATGAGGAAGTGAACTTCCTAGCCAATCAAGGAGGAGTCTATCGTGCAAACTACACAAGGCCGGATGGTAATCAAGGTTGGAATATATATGAGGGTTGGAAAGATCGTGATAGAGATTGGCGTGATCGTAACACCACTTGGAAGGAAAGAGAGGGGGAGAAGGATAGGTATGTTCCTCCCCATTAGCGTCAAAAGCCTAAGGATTCTAAGGGTGGACGTACGGAAGACATGTTTTCACGCATTCTCAACAAGGTTGAAGGGTCCGATAAAGTTTTGAAAGAAATAAAAGAGGATGTTATGACTCTCAACTAGACGGTAACTTCCCACTCAGTCTCTATCAAGCAGTTGGAGACCCAAATGGGTCAAATGTCGTCTCGGTTGAACCCAAGACAACAAAGGGGGTTGCCTAGTGATACAATGGCAAACCCCAAAAATGAAGCTTGAATGGGTACTTGCGTCGTGCCACGACATTAACTAAGGCACTTCTTGGGAGGCAATCCAAGTCTTTAATGTTTTAAGTTTTCTTTTGAATAACGGGTGTTGATTGTGCAGGTTGAAAATTGGAATGTGTTTGAAAATGTGCAAGTTGGCGAGCAAAAAGTCCAATCGGTGACTCGCTGAAGAGGTCGGCGAGCCCGACTTGGACCACCGTTGGACCCACAAAAATCTGAAGTGAAATCTGAAGTGGAATCTGTAAAACTCGGCGGGCCAATGGCTGAATTAGCGACTCACCGAACAAGTCGACGAGCCCAATTTTGTCCACCGTTTGGACCCCCAAATTAACTGGAAGTCCTATAAAACTCGGCGAGGTAAGTCACCACCCAGCGCATCGCCGAGTGGTTCGGCGTGGTTGACTACCGTCGAAAGGGCCGCGAACTGAAAGGTTTTAAAAGGCCAAATGGTTTAAACTTTCAATTCTGTAATTTTTTTTGAATTATTTCTAACTTTTCGATGTGTTTTGCAGATATGGCTAGGACCAATTGGGACGAAAGTGGAACGCCACCCCACAAATGAGCACGGGGCATTGTGATCAATGGGGGAGTAACTGCTTTCTCTAAAAAGGGCAAGAAAGCACCTTCGAAGGGAGGCAAGGGTAAGGGAAAAGTGCTCGTAGTTGAGAGGCCGAAGCACAACTCCGGCAGTGATGGGGATTTTTTAATTCTCAAGCCTCATTCTCCGAGCCTGAGGATGACCAACCACTTCAGACCCAGCGAGCTAAGATTCGTGCCAGAGTTCGTCAAGATTGATCTCGGATCCCAGAGTCTATCCCTCCTACTACTGATGCAGTGCCTACTCTGGCACAGACGGTGGTTCCAGCACCACCAGTTCAGGGTCCTCCTCCCCAGCTACTCAATAGGCTAAAGACTGAGGGACTGATGACCATTATTGAAGATAAGAGATTGTCCATGGAAGGTGTGGTGGACATGTACTATCTTGTGTGGGACACACTCTGGTACGACAAGTTCAACATATTCACCAAGCCCCATGGCCCATACATTCCCACCTAGGCCCGATAACTCTATACTGCATACTGTGACTTAGTACCCTAGGAGAAGAAGAAGGCAGTGCCTTCAGACCGGTAGAGTCTGTGGTAGTTCGGGGGAAGACAGTGGGATGCAACAACGATCATATCAATATTGTACTTGATAGAGCTACAGGGTTTGAGCATGATTACGAGAGCATGACTACAATACATACTCTAGATGACCTAAAGGGATGGTTTTCTCCCCTCATTTCTAACACCACTCCGAGGTGGATTAAGGCGGTCACCCAATTGAGAAGAAGGACTTGAATATAGTAGCCCGGTAATGGTTCAGGTTCATCAACAGTTCTATTATGCCCTCGCAGAATGAGTCCATCCTCCGCCACCCAAAGGCGGCCTGTCTCGAATGCATCATCGCCAAGAAGCGGCTCAACTTGGGACTGATTATAGAGCAGGAGATGGCCATGAGGACCAAACAGCGCCAGACGTCCCTGACATCCCCAATGTTTATTACAGAGTTATGTCGGCGGGTTGGAGTTCCTCGTGGCGAGAGGAGGGACATTGAGGTCACACCCACATCCTCCACCGATATTCGGTGCATAGAGGCCAAGTACACATGAGATGAGGTGGATAGGAGGAGAGCAGCTCCGGTGGATACATCCCCAGAGGTTGATATTGATTCTATACGTACAGAGGCAACTTTACCTACTCCGGCCTCCGAGCCTTTAGGTACATCTACTTCCACTTCTTTCGAGGCCCCAAGTTCTACCACTGCCTCCCAGCCTTCCACTTCAGGTACCACTTCCTCGAGGACTCTGATCACTCAGGCCATGCTCCTCAAGATGGGGCACCTAGCCCATTCTACAGATGTATGGGATTCCCATCTAGAGACCGAGGTGCCTTGGATGATTGAGAGAGCCATTTTAGCTACTTTAACACCTTGCCGGACATCTATTGATGCTCTCACGGTGAGAGTAGAGACTTGTGAGAGTCGACAAGGGATTACTACTAAGGTTACGACTTTGAAAGCTGAGGTTTCTGAGTTGAGAAAGGATGTGGACCAGCTGAATTCCACATACTTCACTTCACTGTTTGAGTCAGCAGAGGTCCCTGAGGTTCCGGGTGCAGATGTCCTAGCCAGTTCTGTTGTGCCTCTGGAGACCACCAGAGATGATATTATGGAGGATGTTGATGCTGTCGAGTCTGAGGCTAAGACCGATGAGGAGCAACTTGAGGAGCGAGAGGCAGCTATATATGATGATCTGGCAGATGTAGAGGGTGCCATGTTTGAGACTGCCCGACAGGCCTCCTTGAGGGACACTTCTCTGACAGGCTCTAGTGGAGCCGGTGTTGCTGTTACCCCGGGCACTGATGCCTAAGACTAGAGTGTTACCCCGAACATTAATGCCCCGACAGACGGAGTGACTGAGTATACATGATCATTTTTACCTCCCTCTCTGTTGCTTCCATTGGTTTTTGTGTTTTTGTTGCATTTGAGGACAACTGCTTTTCTTTTGTGGGTGGGTGAAATATTTTCATACCTATATCTTGTGATTCTATTTTATTTGTGAATATTGGGTGTTTTGATCTATATATGAGTTTTAATTTTAATTTTGTGGATGGTTGAGCTTGTGGCTCCTTGTTTTGAATGGAAATGGTTTTGACCTATTTTGAAAAATTTCTGCCACCTCTTTTGTGTGTGATTGTGGTTGTTCTTGTGCTAACTTAAGTATCTGTTATGATCAATACCGATGACTTAAATAGTGCTCTTAATTGAACAAAATGAATGCGCGGCTACGATGAGGCCAAATAAAGTTGCATAGATAATGTGTGAATTTTTTGCATCTCTTTGTGACTAGCCAGTTATCGAATGAAGTCACTTGTGATGAACATTGCACACTAGCTCGAATGAGTCTCGTTTGATATTGGTGTCAATGCCTTATGTGATGAGCGTACCTTGAACACTGTATGTGGTGACACCTAGAATTTGCCCATTGGTCCGATTGACTAAGTGATGCAAGCACTTGAAATGATCTTAGGCAACAATTTTAAAATAGTGAAATAATTTGACGTTATACCTCTTTTTGTGGCCAACCTTGTGAGATGGTGTGAACCTTGCTTGAACACCTTTGAGCCTTATCCTTTTCTTGGAAGAAACTTGAACAATTGTGACCCCTCTTTATCCATGCACCCATAACTCTCACAAAGTGTGGTTTGTTTGAATAGACAACTTAGGCCAAAAGCCTATATTGGGGTTGTGGTGAAAAGAGAAGGTAAATCAAGAAGTGTAAAAAACTCTCCCTTTGAGCAATGGTGTTGATTGAAAAAGATGGAACCGCTCCATATAAAAAAAATAAAAGAAGAAAGAAAAAGAAAAAGAATGAAAAAGTTGTGAAATAAAGCAGTGAAAGTTGCAAAATAAATGGGGTATCCGGTAGTCCATTGGAAGTTGAATAATGGGGTGGGTTATGAGCATGATCAAAATGTTGAAGGGAAGGAAAAAAATGATGTTCAGACCACATTGAATGAGGGTAGCAGCCACTGAGCCTAAATGGCCATACCTTTTCACTCAGCCCCTTACAAGCCTTGAAAAGACCTTTTTGATCTTGAGTGAGCTGAAACGAATGTTGATTGGAAAATAAGGGCAAACGTATGGGTGAAGTCATTCATGTGTTCATCTTTGTGAGTGTGAGAGTCGTATGTGATTTTGGAACTATAAATTGTTCAGAAATTGTGCGAGTATGGAATCATCTTTGTTGTGAGGGCATTTTAGTACCTTTGTTGAGCTTGAACTTGCATTTGAAGCAAGTATTGTGAACTTGAGCATCTTTGATAATGGTGAGTTACAATTTGAATCCTTGAGTGCACAATTGATCATTGCATGAGTAGTTGAGTCTTGTTGTGTGCATTCAAGATTGAGTCTTTTGTAGCACTGTTTGAGACATCCTTTTTTGAATAGTTGAACTTGAGTTTTACTTGAGGACAAGCAAAAGTTTAAGTTGGGGGTGTTGATGAGTCCGTGATTTGGACTCATTTGGGGCTTTATTTCGATAGATTTAGTGTACTCAAATGCTTAATTTGTGCCATAAACTGATGTTAAATCCTTGATTTTCAGGTATATGGATTGAGGAACAAAGCAAGGACACTAGCATGTGAAAAGGAACAAAACAACTGAAGAATTGAAGAAAGGCAAGCCTAGTGATCGCCAAGAGCATTTGGCGAATCGCCGAATGGCTAGTTCTACCGCCTACGTTCCAGTGTGCCAGCCCTGAGGGAAAGAAACCAAGTCAGCGAAAAAAAGGAGTAGTCAGCTTATCGCCGAGTAGTTCCTCAAAGCCAAGATAGATCGCCCAGAATTACAGACCTTGAGGATGCTGAATGCCAAGGCGAAAAGGAGATAAAAGAGGTCAAAGGGCGGCTTGCCGAGTGGTTCGGCGAGACCGACTTACTTCGCCAAATGGCCATTCATAGCTTATTTCGGCGACTATAAATTAGATTTTGAACATTTAGTTTAGTATCTTTTACATCTTTGGACATCTATTTTTAATTGAAACATTTTATAACAGTTTTCTCTTAAGTTTTTCTTAGTTTTTGAAGAACCTTAGAGATTCAATTTGGAAATTTTGGAAGTGGGTTTCATATTTTCTTCAAATGAGTATCGTAAAGACTAAATCTCGCTTACCTAGTTGATGGATAATCCATTTGGTAATCATTTTTACCCTTTTATGATATTTTGCTAAAACCCTAATTCTTGAGGTGTGATCATGTGATTATGGGATGAATTAGTTTATGGGTATTGTTAATTACTAGTGTAAATGCTATTTTGAAGTGAGTTTAATCATTAATTGTGGGTTAATTTATGAGTTGTAGTTGCAAATGCAACTCTACCTTTGTGTCTTTGCTTGCTCAAGAGAGAGGTTTTAGAACTAAGATTATTGAATGATGGTTTGTGGGTATTAGGTTGATCTGGGTTTAGCTTGAGAGAGTGAATCCCTAAACCCAATCTCACACATTTAGCTCGAGAGAGTGAATGAATTAAGGTGTGGGTTGTTCTTCATTATCATGCTTGTTGATGTTTGAGAGAAATCACTTGATTCGGGGTAGTTTTTCGAGAGAAAACTATCTCCCTTATAGTAGTAGTTGCAATTACCCATATGCCTATATTTTCCTATAATCGATCACATCCCGAGAATCCATCTCCCTATGGTTATTCCGAGTTGTTTGTGGCTGTTGTGTAGTTGATAATTGAAAATTAAAACCCCCCATTTGACATTGTGTCATCCCTTTAATTTGCTTAATGTCTTTTTCGATAATATTTATTCCTATGGCTGATTAGACCGCATTCATACTTCTTAATTGAATTCTAAATACGTACCGCTCCCTGTGGGATTCGATCTCAACTCATTCAGTTGGATTTTATACTGATTTATGATTATTGACACTTAGAATTGGAAGAAGTGTGCTTGAAACGTTAAATCAAGACCTTACTGTTAGTAGAGGTTTTGTCTTTAGTAACAATTCACTTGTCCCAAACTACATGCCCTCGTAGGATTATCTTAAATGACCTAAGCTAGTGGATCCACTTTAGAAATAAAGAATACACGGCTTCATTACCTTGGCAAGTAGGAACCTCTATTTTCGGTGTGAGGGTTACATCGTATTTTATGTTATAGCTCACATGGTCTATTTTCGGTTAATGATAAATATACCAGAAACAAACTATATTTTCTCCAAAGGTTTTATCAAAGCTTTTCTTATGATTTTCTAATGTGCATTGATCATGTCTATGATTTATGATTTCACTTTAAAAGCTTTTATTACATTTTACTTGGTCATGCATATCATATTTTAAGTCCACTATGTTATCACACTTATGTTTTTATGTATTTTTCCATATTCAATACATCATAGTACTGATACATATTGTGCCTATATTGTTTCAAAATATAAGATCCGATGCTCCTCCTCTTGGACGTGGCTAGATCAGGATTGCTCAGCTATTGCTTGTGTTGGATTGGTGAATCTACATGGTTCGATGACAAGACCAACCACTCTATTGTTTTCTTAGTCTTTCAGTTTTCAGAATATGTTTGTAACTTAGGGGTTTATCCTAGTCACTTCTATGATAGTAGAAGGCTTGTGTTAGACTTAGTTAATGTTCCGCGTATTCTCTTATGTACTCTTTTTGTGTCTTTTATGTCATTAAAAAAGTTGAGACTTATATTGCTTATAATCTCTTTTATGGTATTTCATTACGTCATACTTATGTCAGGTGACTTGTTTAAGTCTCTCAAGATCCTATCGCCATGACACATCAACGGTGTACTTTGGGTCGTGAAAAACTTGGTATTCGGAGCATCTGATTTTAGAAAGTTCTTTGGATGTCAGAAAAGTTCTGTCGAGTAGAGTCTTGTTCATGAGTGTTAAGCACGCCATATTTATGAATAAGAGACTACAAGGCATTTAAGAAACTTCACTTCTTTCACTACTCTAAAGGCCTACCATGGAGTTTATCTATATAAAGGTTTTCCTCCTAACTCTTGTCCGATGCCTTTCAGGAAATGCCTCCTCAAAGAGCTAACACAAGGAATGCGGGTGGCAATGTGGATCTTGAGGTTCCTCAAGCTCTGGTCGATCCTCTAGCTGAGCAATTGTTACATGCCGAGTTTAGAGGCGCTTTCCAAGTATTGACTCAAGCTATGACCGCTCAAGCTAATAGAGAAGTTGTCACTCCCGTTAACTCAACTGTGGGTATAACGGAAATAAGGGTAAGAGACTTCACAAGGATAAATCCTCTGAAATTTCATGGGTCAAAAGTGGACGAGGATTCAGAAGAGTTCATAGAGGGAATCCACAAGATTGAGTACATCATGGGTATGTCATTGCTGGAAAAGGCGGACTTTGCCACTTACCAACTTAAGGATGTTTCTCAAGTGTGGTTCAATCAATGGAAAGAAGAAAGGGAAATTGATGCAGGTCCTTCAGATATGGATAAGTTCAAAGGGACGTTGTAGATTCTTTTCCCTTGAGATAAGGGAAACAAAAGTGCTTGAGTTCATCAATCTTTGACAAAGTAACATGAGTGTGAAAGAGTATGCATTTAAATCCACTCAATTTTCAAAGTATTCTCCTACTATGGTTGTCGACTCTAGAGAATAGATGAGTAAGTTTGTATCGGGTGTGTCCGAGATGGTGGTCAAAGAGTGCTGAACCGCCATGTTGATAAAGGAGAGGGATATCTCATGTTTGATGATATATGCCAAACAAATCAAGGAGAATATTCTAAAAGAGAAATCTAGAAAGTCATAAAGGGCAAAAACGGGTGATAGTGACTTCTCTCACCTTAGGTCTGGTAGGCTCGAACATTCTCAGATTAGCGTCATTGAAGATGACTTAGCTTATTCATGTATGTACATCACTATATAGCAGCACAATCACTCTTATGTGACATTGATATCCGACTCCCACACCACTAGACTGCTTGTTAACTCTTGTTTTCGTTCGAATGTTAGTTTAATTGACAACAAAAGCTTTATATTAAGGTCGTGGTACCATCCACCCAATTGTTCTTACTATTCCAAATGAGCTAATTTAAAATCCAAATCTCTCGATAAAGAACTCTCCACGATATAGCATTCCCGATGGAATTCGACCTTGACTCTTCATTGGACTTTTTACTGACTACGATCGGTCACTTTTTTAATTAATTTTGGAGAATGATTTGAGTGTTATCACATGTCCACATCTAGTCTGCCACAACAACACTATGAACCATTTGATCTTGCGAGAGCCTTAAAGTGATGCAAATATAAGGCCTCAAGTTAAATATGAAAATCTCACGAAACTGAAGGTGGGCAAGTTGAAGACAAGAAAAGCTAATGGGAGATCCCAGATTTAATATGTACTGAATAGTGCAGAAAATTGCTTGCTTTTATTTATTTTTGCTTGAAGTAGATAGATCCAAAATAATGAACGCTTGCATTTTTTTTGGGTTAAATTTGATAGATACAAAACAATGAATGTTTATGTTTGTTTTTGCCTTAAAGTTGAGATTAAGTTATGAAGTTTGATGAATCATTAACGTTTGATTTTGTCTTGATTTTGTAAAGTCTTTTAGTTCTCACTTAATGTTGAGAAAAACATCATTTTTTAGATCTGTGGAGTTAGTGTTGTGTGTAATTTTCAGTTTTTGTGAAAGCATTTTTTTCAATTTTGAAGTCATTATTCCAGATGTGGCGAATGCATTAGTTTCAGTTATTTACTTAGTTTATGAGCAATATTATTGCCCAGCTTTGGTTTAGATTTTGTAATGCATACCCTCCTGTTTTGGACCTATATTTATTCAAATTTTATCTAGCATTCTTGTCTAGATATTTACCCACTACTTCAAATTTTATGTAACATTGATATCCAAACTTCAAATTTTCACTTCAACTTCATTATAACCAAATAAAGTACTCACTTCAACGTAAGTACTACAACTTCATTAAAAAATACAAACTTCAACAAGAAAAAACATTAATTGCATGATCCCTACAACAAACACAATGAGCAAAGCACATGAAATGAAAATGATAGTTTTCAACCTTTTAATTTTCTTCTCCCAAGTCATAACTTTTCCAGGCTCTTGGGTTGAAATAAATTTCATTTCTTCAATCTTCTCCTTCAAATTACTAATTTTGGCTACCTCTTAGAGATTAACAAAATTCATTTGTTCAATTTTTTTTTCCAGATTGTCCCTTTCAACCTGTTCCATTCCACCGACCATCCTTTTCAAATTTTTTTTTTTAACCTTCATAAGATTCAATTTACCTTTTGGGTCAATTATGACAGTAACTGCTCTTGGTGGGAGTTGTTGTTTGTCTTGCCATTCTTAATATCCACATGAAGTGACCTACATTTATTATACAAATCCGACCATCGCATTTACATAATAATTATAGAAATACTTAGTTCTAATTTAACCAATAAAATTTTGTATATAAATATCCAAACCTTAAATTAATTTATAACTTACTTTGGGTCTTGGACATTTGTAGAACCTTCTCCTTGCATTCAGATCAGTCCAAGCCATCAAATTTAGCACATTGAGATCATAATGACATCTTCTTGCATACCATGTTTCAAGTGAATTGATAAAGCATTCTGACATTGCTTTGAAATCCAAGAGGTGAAGAAAGCTTCTTGAAGTAGTGGGGGAAGAAATGGAATAAGAATGAAATTAAGGTTACTAGGGAAGGTTGGATCTTTTAATAGGTGAGTGGGCGTGCTTAGGTGTAAAATTTTGTTTCTTCGGTAGAATTTTAAAAAAAAACTAAATGTAGGTGATTAAGATTTCTAGATTCGGGAGTATTAATGCACCTTATTTGACATGTTTCTTTTTTTTTTCAAAGAGAAACAGTCACTCCCTAAAATTTATTGTGCTTGATCTATATTCTACCTAACTCGATTAAGCTTTTTGGAGTTGGTCGAACAACACATTTAATAGCTCTTAAACCAAATGTATTACTTCCTCTGTTTAAAAAAGAATGACCTAGTTTGACTTGACATGGAGTTTAAGAAAATAAAGAAGACATTTGAATCTTGTGGTCCTAAATTAAAGTTATGTCAAATGTACAAAGTTGCCCTTTAATCTTGTGGCCTTAAACATATCACGTGGAAAACTGAAATTAAATGTTACCAAAAAAAGAAAGAGGTCATTCTTTTAGAAATTGACTAAAAAGAAAAGGAGGTCATTCTTTTTGAAACAGATGAAGTACCTTTTATTTTACTTACTATCATTTTGTATTTTTATTTCTTCTTAATTTTTTTCATCTTTGTATTTGTAAGAAAAAAATTTTAGACGGCGAGAAGCATGGTAAAATACACTAGTTATAAATATAGATTAAAATTGAGCAAAATTATAAACTTCCATTTTGGGGATAATAGATACTTCCTTCGTCCACTATTAATTGTCATGTTGCGCTTTTCGAAAGTCAATTTGATTAATTTTCAAAGTTAATTAGATTATATTAATTTAATATTTTAAATAAAAAATTTAGTTATTCAAAAAGTAAGCGAAAGGTACTATAAATTGTAATTTTTTGCATATCAATATGATGAAAAAATACATCGTAAAAAATTAGTCAAAATTCTTATCGTTTGACTCTTAAAAAGGAATTCATGACAATTAAAAGTAGACGAAGGGAGTATTTAAGAGACCATGATCCATGCATATATCTATTTCTGCTTATTTCCTCAGAATTATTCCTTAATTAATATTTCCCAGATGTTTGAGAGTTATCGTTTAGCTGGACTTACAATTTGTCACTAAGCTTCCATGCATTATCAATATCCTCTTTAAATTAAGTTTTCACATTCTTCAAAATATACTGAATGACTAAAGAAAAGGTCTTGAATAATTGAAGTTGATACCACCTTCACCTTAAATCTTTTAGGGAAAAAAATCTGAAATATATCTGAACGTTGACTGAAATTGCTGTAACAATTCCAAATTTTGGGCAGAACCGAAATTGTTGTAACAATTCCAAATTTTGGGCAGAACCTTTAAAATATACTATTAAATAGTGCAGGGGATATATCAAAGTTTGGAATTATTATATCAATTTTGATTAAAGTTCGGATATATTTCAAACTCTTTTCCTGTCTTTCAAATTCTACAATTGAAAAGCAAATCCTATAAACTACAAGTTTTGACATAAGAAAAGCAAAAAAAAAAAACCTTAACCAGCAAAGAGATAAAAACATGTACAGTTGTGTTTGTTGTTGACACACTCTAATGGTGTCCGCCAGACCAAAAATGAGTCCCATGAAACCTTTTGTTTGTTTTGTTTCTACTACTCTCCAACTAAATACTTTTTTCAACTTTCAAAAATTTGAGGAACATTTTCCCCCTTTTCACCACAGCTATAATAACTCTACTTTAATCTCAAATTACTCAGTTCGAAAAATAAATAAATTAATCTCAACTTAAATATTAATCGTACATTTTGTAAAATTAGTGACTTTGCTTACATTATTACCAATCTCATGTAACTGAATTGATCTGTTTCACTATTATGGCAAGCAAAATTATTAGAGCAAATTTGGGCATACTCCTTCCATCCCTTTTTATGAAAACATGTTACTACTATTTTGGGACTCAAAATTGTTTCTAAACTATGGTTTCTCAATTTCAAAATGTATTTTAAATTATTATCTATTTTTTATTAAGTTATTATCTATTTTTTTATTAAGTTTTCAAATATGTAAATTTTATTTTTTAAAACAAATAATTTAAATAAATTTTGAACTCCTTTACATACTCTTAGATATTTCCGTGCTACTTTTATCTTTACAATTCATTTTAATTCATTCTTAATAACAAGCATCAATCAAAAGCTGAGATGGATGACGTCTATGCTTAATGAGTCCGATCAATTGAATTAAGCCGTTTATTTATACCAAAGACAAATATGTATACATTGTGTGTGAGAATATTTTTTAAAATATTTATAAATATTGGATTTCGAAAAATTAGCTTAAAATTTAATATTAATAATCTTATAAGTTATAATCAATCAAGTTAAATGTTAATGGTGAGTCTTTTGATCAAGATTAGGAAATGTAACAAGTCGACAGGCGCAGTGCAAAATGAAAATGATAAAATTTCACAAGGCACCTAATTAGTTGCCTCATCCTCCTACTTTGATATACATGCACTTCAATCATACATAAAGATAAATTAAAATGATTTACAATGAATTTATCAAATTTATTATTATTTGATAAATAGATGATTAATCCTTTTTGTTTTATGATATATGGAACTTAAGTTTCACAGTTGAACTTATTTAGAGTAGATTTAAATATTGAATTGTTGAAATCCACATAACAAAATTCTTATGTGTGAAAACACCATCCCCTCTTCAAATAAATAAAATAAAATAAAATAAAAATTAGCTATAGATTGTTTGAAATTTTACTCAATTTTAACATGCATTCAGTCATAGGTGCAGACATATATGAAAAATTAGATAAACATGATCAAAATTTTCATTAACTTTTACATGTACTATATTAAAAATATATTTAAAGCTTGCTTTGACAAGTCAGGTAAAACTACAGTAAAAGTGTCTAATTTTTGTTCTTATCAAGTTCACAACTTCTATTAAAATAATAATCTGAAATTGCTCATGACAAACCATACCAAACTTCAAGCAAAACTGTTCAATGTTTGACTTTCACAAGGCCATACTTCATACAAAAATATTTTTAATCACTTTTTTAGCGGTAAGGATAATTAAAAAGAAGCCAAAATCCCAAAAAATGGATATTCACAAGTTATAACTTTTAAGTTTGCATTTTTAACTTTTAAGTCACTTAAAAAAAATTCAATCCAACCATCGCCGAATAACGTCCTCAAATATGAATATTTGTGCACTTAGATGCTGCTCCATTTTTAATGGATGGGCTGTTGGTGAATTCAAAAAGTAGAATGCCCACAAAGTTCATAACAGAGGCCCTACTTAAAAGAATGAGAATTTTGGGTCAAATTAACAATGGGCCCTAATGAGGCTTGTTTGACCATAACATTCATAATCACCTCCCTCCCACAACTAAAGGAACAATTTTGATTGAATCACTTTTTTGTAATGGTACACTTGACTCTTGAGAATGATGATCTCGATCAAAAGAAATGTATCAATACACTTTTAAGGAATATGAACTAAAGTAGGAGTTCCCTTAATCATGGAATTACAATATCGAAAGGACATAAATATAAGAGAAATAACAAGAGAATTTAAAAGATCATTTGAAGTAATTAAGTCCTAAGTCCTTTTCACATTAGGTTAACGCCACGATCTAGAGATCTCAGTGGCGACGGATATGGAAACCTATGGGTGGCGAATATATCAAGTATTGTATTTAATTTTGGTGGTTTTCTTTTTCCTTTTTTTTTATTTAAGAAGATAAGATTTTACAATGTTATTGATCATATGAATAGTCAACTGATACACTGAGAGAAAAAAGAAAGAAAGAAAAAGCGCCCTAGAGAGCAAACCTAACAAGGAGAACAATTTCAAACCGCCAAAACTCTGGAATATTTGATGAAAATAAAATAAAGACATGAATTAATAAAGTGAACAAAATGATAATGAAGTATGTTTAATTGGTTATTATATTGTCCTTGAAAAATAAAAGTATGGTGTTTGCTTAACACTTTATATTGCAATAGCGCATGCACGCAATTAAGCCAATGCTATGTTATCATGAGGAATTAGGAGAATTAGAGCTGGTTAAAATAAGATTGAACTCTAGGTCACATATAGTAAATGCATGATTTAATTAGTGCGTTAATTAGGTACAATCTTCTTTATTAGTTTATCATAACTAAATAGACAAAAGTTGTGTGACAATGAATCTAAAGGGTGTTGTACTCAAGCCATGATTATGTCCCATAGGCAAGGTCAGGTTTCTAGGCTACATCTACTTTATTTTTATAACCGACTACAACAACAACTTAGCTTGTATGCGTTGATCATAGAGGTAGAGAGACTATTTTAGAAGTAGAGAGAGTATTTTTGATAGACCCTCGACTCAAGACAAAAACAGTCTAGAAAAAGACATAATGGAGAAACAACATATAGTAACAAAAACAAACAGATCATAGCAGAACAATACTACAATAAAATAATATTATAATCATACACGAAACAATACATAGTAATAGAAAGCCATGAACAAGAAACTATTTATTATCAAATAATACATTTTAACAATTAATGGGTAAAGAAAAGGATTTAAATTATGTGGGAAGAAAATTTTCATTATCGATCGTAGTAATTGTACATACCAACTTTAATTTTACCAGTAAACAATCAATATGTTTTTTAAAAAATAAATAAAAAGAAGCTATATATCTGCAATTAGATTTTAAATGATATGATAGCAAAAAAGTTTTTGTAAGAAAAGGATAGGCAAGAAGAATGTGTATCTACCACTTCTTCTTTTCTTATTTTCTTGTTTGTTGGCATGCTTCATCATATAACCATTTCCAGCTTCTTGTAACATTATGAGAAGGACATTATGACACCCCTCATGCCATTGACACCTTTTTATCTTTACTATAGATTGGTTCCATTACAACACATCATTAGAAAAAAACATTCTGGCGTTGATTAAAAATGCACATGCACTAATTAATTTGATGACCATAGTTGATCACATGTTTGATAAAAACACAAAAATCAATTGAAAAAGAAAATCATCCCTACTTAGGTATTTACTTTGATGGAGAAAATAAAGGAGATTCCGTATTCATTGTACCCAAAAACAAAGTAGGTAGTGCATGTGTAATTGCGACAAGTCTAGCAATGAACTGAAACAAAAATGACCATTACCTTATTTGGAACGTGATTCACGTTGTAATGACCCGGTTGGTCATTTTTAAAAACTTTCATGAACTTACCATCTTGCCCTCCCGATATTGACCCCGAGTCTTCTATCATTGAGTTTGAAAAGTTGGTTTTTGAACTTTGAGTTAAAAATTGAGAAATTGGTAAGTTTTGAGTTTGAAAGGTTAAGTTGTTAAGAAAGTGGTTTTCGGTATCTTTTGGAGTTTCAATTGTCGGAGTGAAATTCGTCGATTCCATCAGTCCCAAAATGTGAAATGTGATCGGTGAGAGTTGTCGGTTTCACATTTTGAGTCTTTTTGAGCATTTGAGCTCCTAAGTTATGAAATTGTAGAATTTTTAGCCTTTGGATTGACTTTGATCAACATTCGGGGTTCGGATGTTCGGATGTTCGGATTGGAATTTCGAGAGTTCGGTTGGACTCAGGGAATGATTTTAGGCCTAGATTAGGTTTTGGATGATTTTAGGCGTCAGTTAGTTTCTTGTGGTTTTCATGGATGTTGGGTCAAGGAGGCATCAGATTCACGTTTTGACGGTTCCATTGAGTCTAGAATGTCGAGTATAATTGATTTGCATATGTGGTTTGTGTTCACGGGGTCCAAACGAATCCTGAGAGTCCTTTCGATGATTAAAGAGTTGGTTGTATTTTGCTGGTTTCTGCCGCCCTCGCTTTTGAAAAGGCTGGTCGCAGAAGCGAGAGCCTCTTTGCTTAGGCTAAGAAGGTTTCTCTTTTGCATAGGATGCATTTTTAGCGGGGTTTGCTTACTCGCTTAAGCAAACCCCTGGTCACTTTTGCGACATTAGAGAGGGTATTGGTGTAACGACTCGGAAAATGATAGAGTGAAACTAGAGCCTCATATGTGAGTTTGGAGTCGAGAACTTAATGAAATGATTATATTTGAAATGACCCAAAAAGTTCTTAAAAATGTGCTTCGGAAGTTACCGGAAACTTGTTTAGCTGTATATAAAA